>JADBJO010024345.1:15000-25305 GCA_016801955.1 Conus betulinus
TAACGACTTTCTCATGTGCTCTAGCGAAGTGTGCATTGCGTCTGGGTGAGACCTGTTGATGTTGACGAGGGGTCCAATAGGCCTGCAGACGTCTTGTCTTCTGACCCAGTCCACTGCCTGCCTACTGTTTGTCTAACCCACCAACTACCACTGTCCACTGTGTTGAGCATGTCCAGCAAGTCTTTTTGTCCTCCTCTTGTGGTAGTAACGTAACTCGCCCTCTGGGCACACTAGAAGGCCTTGAAAATGACCTTTGAACCCAGTTTTGATTCGCGTTCACAACACTGACTTAACAAATCAGATAAAGGTTAGATAGAAAACGTTATCACACTTTGTTGCAAGTTGACTGAATAAAAAAAAAAAGGTGCATTCACCTTTAGTATGTGGCGGTCGTTTAGGATTTGTGCAATTTAACGGAATTCCCCAATGTCACTGCTCTGGCAGCGCTGAGCTCAATTGTTTATAGACCCATATGAAATAAAAGCCATCAAGAAGCAATACACTTCCCATCATGACAAAGTCATCCTTTGAACGAAAGTGGGTGGCACATCGACTGTGACAGTTCATGGTGGAAATGCAGCCATTGGAATTATCTTCACTGGATTTATTGAAAACTAGGGTGACATCAAGAAATCTTTGTTCCCTTTGTGCAGTTTTTCAGATGCCACTGACATACCGCAGGAAAACTGATGTTTGTGTCCAGTGCTTGCAACCCATGACTTGCCAGTGACTCCACAATGGATTTACCCGCTAGCGACATTTTAGCACACACACACACACACACACACACACACACACACACACACACACTTATGCACACACATACGCATGCGCACCCACGCACGCACACAACACACACACACACACACACACACACACACACACACACACACACACGTGCACGCGCACACACACACACACACGTGCGTGCGCGCGCGCACACACACTTAAGCATGCTCACACACACACACACACACACACACACACACAGACGCTCGCGCGCTCGCGCACGCGCACGACCGCGCGCGCGCACGCGCATGCACACACGCACTGCACACACACACACACACACACACACACACACACACACACACACACACACACACACACACACACTCACTCGTTCACTCACTCACAACAAGGGTTACACTGCAAGAAAGACTGATTTTGAAAAAGAACGTTTTTCTGGTGCCAACCAAGACCTAAGAACATGATTAAAGACAGACCAGATGATTGATACTTTAGGACGTTGTGTAGAGATCGTTTGGAAAGAAATGAAGGAAAGGAGATTTGGCTGTGATGGGAATTATCTAAATAAACAAAAATCAGATAGGACGTGAAGATAAATAAGGTAGTTTAGTTTGGTCATATGATGAAATGCACAGAGATCTGTTGCCTCAGGATGACCAGAGGACCCTAACAGATGATAGAAATCATTCTATACATTTCAGGACGATAAAGCTGCCGGTTATCACTCGATAACCAGTGCTGATCCCAATGTACGACAGAAACTTTGAGAGGACTTCGGGGGATTTCTTCTCTGCGGTAAAGTCGTTCTGTAATTCTCCACGTCTATCTGGGAGCTACTGTTTTATTTTCATTTCACTTGTTGTTGGTCTTTCTACCTTCTTTTTCTGTCTCCCAGATTTCTTCATTCTTTTCAGTGGCATGACGGAAGGATCGGCAAGCTGGCGTTCTTCACTTCTTTCGGACAGCCAGTGTCGATGCTGCTTGACAGGATAAGATGGTTCTGTCTTTAATCGTTCAGTTTCCAATTGGAGATACAGGACATATTGAGATATTCTCTTCGTCCATTGGTGCCAGTCTTGAATAAAAGTTACTCTGTGTTAGGGTTTCTTATGGGAGTAAAAGTTACCCTACTTGTTTACTGTTTATTGTTGACCTCACTTCTTCCTCAATTTCGTAAAAACTCCATGTTTACCATGTTATGTTGCATTGCACTATAATGTACATGCCGCCTGAATACTATTAATGCTCAGGAGACCAGTTCAGTGGAAGGAAGGATGTTTTTAGTTATAAGATGGATGAAAAATACTGGTTTGTAGCAGTTATACAAAAGGTACAATGTTATCTTAGCTTATGCGTAGTAACTATAAAAGTGGGCCACATATGTTCTTTGATAACATTTCTTAAAGTAATGGATTTGAGAGTGGAGCTTTGCAAACTAAGATATAGTAAAGTTTGTGAGCTGGATAGAGATGTTTGTGAACGCCTATAGGCTACCAAAGAATGGGAAAAAAGGGGGGCCACTTATCTTAAAATTTGTAGAACTTCAAATATCCAACGACTATTGTCAAACTGCATCGTGGACGTTTGGAAGTGCATTACCAATCAGCATACAAGTTGTACGCTCTGACTGGCATTGTCAGACATAAGAATGAAACAAATCTCTGTTTAAATCTGCAAACGGAAAGATTCTTGTTGCTGGAATGCAAAAGTAAGACCCATTCTTGTCAAGATAATTATGCTAGTGTTATTTATCTAGAATGAGTTTATGTATTTATTAAGGATAACTGCTTGGATATACTACTGTCAGCCTGTCTTTTCAACTGTGGCACATTATAAATCACAATGCCTGATGAAACATTACCATGTCCATTTTTTTCTTTGTTTTGGTATGGACAGACGAGCACAGAGGGCGAGGCGTTCTGAAACATGTGAGTACGAATTTGTGACAGGGAAGGAGAAGATGGGGGACAAACAGTGGGTGGTGTGAGGCAGAGGCAGAGTGACTTGTGTATGTGTCAAAATATGTGTGTGTTTGAAGGCATGCTGGTGCTCATGCAGACAGATGTCTGTGTGCGCATATCTGTGTGGTGTGTGTGTGTGTGTGTGTGTGTGTGTGTGTGTGTGGTGTGTGTGTGTGTGCCTGTCAGTGTATATATGGAGAGTGCTTATGTATGCAAGCAGTGTGTGTGTGTGTGTGTGTGGTGTGTGTGTGTGTGTGTGTGTGTGTTTTGCTTTAGTTTGAGATTTCCTCAAAGCGGCACATGTCATTATTACTGAGCTTTATGAAATTATACTGGTTGTCAATAGAGTAGAACATACTGTCTGCTTGTACCAGTTGACTTCTTTCTCTGAGTCTAGTCATCGGTATAGAGTAAAAACTGATAGAAGTCAGTTTACATCCGTTTACTGTTTCATCAGATTTTTCCAAAACAGTAACACACTGTAACTGACAGAAATCACGTTGTGGTCAGCTAGTTGCGTTTCCAGTCTATCCCAAACTGTAACGAAACGTGACTGAATGGAGTTGGTCTAATCATCAAAAATCTCTCTTAGCCCATGTGTGTGCGTTCTTTATGAAACCAGCTTTGGTTCATCATGCAATAAAGCATCGTAGACTGAAACGGAGGAGGAACTCCTAAGTCTGGCCAGACTTCTCTAGTTTATTCCAGTTTCTGTTTCTGCCAATTCTGCACAATTGAGAGTTTTCCTTTTTTGTGGGTTTTTGTTTTTGGCCTACGATCAGAAAAAGAACAAAAATGGGCAGTTGATTAATTCACAAGAGCAAAACATGGTTGGAGTTACGGCAGCCAAAGGCCTCAACAGCAGAATGGGAATCAAGAGAGATCACATTTAGGCTGATGATTACATTTCAGCAGCAAGGGCAGTAGGATTTGCAGGGTGGATGAAGCTGTCATGGGAAATGTGCTTGAGACTGGTGACTCGCAGAAGTGAAACAGAAAGTGTCAAGAGCAATGTCACCATCCGATTTCAGAACTCAGTGGGTTTTTTTTTTCAAAAAGAAAATTGAGACGTAGTTCTGCATTGTAAGTTTTGTATGTGTGGCTGATGTGGGTTTTTTTTGTGTTTTTTTTTTTGAAGGAGCAAAATGACAAAACGAACGACGATTTTCTTGGTGGACTGATTTAATGTTTTGGAAGACTGAAAAAAAAATCCATCGTCAATCTCTACTTGTGTTATGTGTTAGAAAATGTGCAAATTACTTTTCTTTGCTGGAAAATGTTGCTTTAAAACTATATGAAAACGACACCTTTCACACACAGTTGTTAGGCTCAGGGTAGAGATTTAGGTACAGTTTGTGGAAGTAAATTATTGCTGAGCCCTTGATGATAAAGCCATAGTTTCTTTTAGACAGAATGTTTCAGTTGCTGGGTTTGTCTTCAACATTCTGATTTTGTAGTGAATAAAATTAGGCATCAACATCAACGCCACCAACAACTGAATATGAATTTTCCGAATCGAAGTTTAGCATATGAAAAAAAAAAGTCAAAAGTTGAACATGGATATTCACTGAATTTATGCTACAAGAAAAATTTGAAGCGATTGGTTTCTACCCACTGTTACATGTCATTCATACGCGCGCGCGCGTATTGTGTGTGTGTGTGTATATATATATATATCTATATATATAATTGACTAATAAATTCCAAGGATAACTAACCGAGCACCATTCCAGCAACTTACAGAGCAGCTTGGTGTTGCAAAGACTGCACGAAATATTTAATTATAAAACAAAACTTGCTCTTATGTCTTAGAGTGAAGAAACAAGGGGGGTGGGGAAATAAGCATTCATATCTGCAGTGGCAGTTTAATTCTGCCTACCTAACAGTATGTGCTTTGGAGGGTGAGTGGGGAATAATAAATGCTTCTCAAATGAGTCCTTCAGCAAGCTTATGGTCCTCCAAGGCGGAGACACTCTTCAATGGGGAGGGAAACTCACTAACATATATACTCCTGGTCAGATACCGGTATTCGAAAACCTGATTGTTTCTCCTCAGTGACCGCGGGAAAGTGGTACTTAAACTCCTTTACCTTTTCGGTTTTAAGAAGAAGAATGCTATCCCAGAAAAAGGCTGGTGTGCAATACCATAGTATGTTTCTTGAGTTTTCCAAAAAAAACACCACACCAAAGATGCCACCCAAAGAGCAAAAAGGAAAAATCATGAAAGAGCAAAAACACAAGTTACATTTTCTTGTGAAAAGTAGTAAAAATATAAAAAGATAAACCTCTTAAGACCACAAGTGCTGTGGGGCCAGTTCTTGGAATGAATCCGCAAGGGACTAAATTACAAATTGACTAATAAATTCCAAGGATAAATAACCGAGCACCATTCCAGCAAAACCACAGAGCAGCTTGGTGTTGCAAAGACTGCAAGAAATATCTAATTATAAAACCCAGCTGCTCTGTAAGTTGCTGGAATGGTGCTCGGTTATTCATCCTCTTGAATTTATTAGTCGTTATATGAAGTCCCCTTGCGGATTCATTCCAAGAACTGGCCCTCAGCAAGTGGAAGAGGGAAGAAAACTTCAAAGAATGCGTTCGCCATCCTTCCCCACAACTTACAAAAAAGTCTGCTGTCTAAGGTCATAGATCTTAGCTGACTTTCAAATACCAGCTGCTGGTTCCACTGTACTTGAATGGGTTTTAAAGCTGGCTGTCCATGTTGCTTTCCCGTGTCAAGACAAACAAATCTCTCTGTTTAACTGTAAATTTGCAACAATTTGCTGATACAGCTTATAGGCTTGTTCCAGTCAAATTACAAATGTTTTGATTTTAGGGCGACAGTGAAGGGAATGCGTTGGTCTGTAAATAAATATGTTGACCCTATCCGTTTGTGTGTGTGTGAGTGTGTGTGTGTGTGTGTGTGTGTGTGTGTGTGTGTGCATGTGTGTGTTGTGTGCGCTTGCGTGCGCGTACATGTGTGTGTGTGTGTGTGTGTGTGTGAGAGAGAGAGAGAGAGAGAGGGAGAGAGAGAGAGAGAGAGAGAGAGAGAGAGAGAGAGAGAGTAATGTATGTATGTATGTATGTAAGTATACTTCTGGCCGCTTTTTATGAAAAATGAAATGATTTAGACATGGAAAGCAGTAGAAACTAAATAGCCTAAAAATTTCGCCATGAAATAACAGTGGTGGGAGAGTCAGGGACTATTTAAATGTTAAACCCAGGCGCCCCCCAGGACCGCTTTTTGATTTGCAGTGTTGAGGTCTTTGAGACCCTTCAGTACAACCAGCCATAAGGAGCCCTGACTCGTCGGTCCTCTCCCGCCTTTTCTATGAGCTCAACAATGCAATAAGATGGACGCAGCTGTAACTTCCCAACAATAGAATAATGTACCATAATAATCGTGTGTGTGTGTGTGTGTGTTGTGTGGGGTGTGTGTGTTGTGTGTGTGTGTGTGTGTGTATCCAACATATGGGGTAAAACCACAAAAGTGTGTATTATTCGTGCATGACAGATTACGAGAAAAATGAAATGCGTTTTGTTTCAGGGTTGTACAGAGCCCTGCGTTTGGACCTTGCAATTCAATTGCTGCAGGAAACACCTGGAAAAAAGTCCTCATTGACGTTGTAAACTACTGACGAGCAAAATTGGAGGGACTAATGGAGTCCTTTGCAGAAAGATGGCGGGTTTTTTTCCAGAGGGGACGGTGCGCGTGTGGTTACTTTGTGAAACCTAAACTGACCTTCAGTTGTGAGTCCTTTTTTCGTTTATTCATTTCTTCTATGATCTGTGCATGAACTGGTGAAGGGACCTCATGAAGAATGAAATTTTGAAGTTGAAATGCATGCCTTGTTTCTTCAAAACATGTTAAAGTACCAATCGTGAACTATGGAAACGAGCTCTGTATATATAGATGGGTGTGTATGGTAGTGATTTCTGGCATTAGCGACCGTGGTCCCACACAGTATGGTTTCGAAATCTAATACAGATCCCATTTCCCCCCAAACCTCATGCATCCACCTTCCTCCCACTCACCTCCTCATACACCTGCGCACACGCACACGCACACACACACCACACACACACACACACACACACACACACCACACACGCACACACACAACACCACACATCACACACGCGAGCGCGCGCGCGCGCGACACCCCACACACACCCACACACCACACACACACACAACACACGACACACCAGACCATAGCTTTCAAAACTCCATATAGTTTATTGGACATCTCAAGTCTCTGATTCAGCTTTCGTTCAAGAGCAAAATAGAGAATGCTGGGCCACCAGATGAAGTATGAAACAAATTTTACAAGACAAACGCAACACGTTTCAGTCCATGGATCTGCTCAGGCAGGACAAAAGAATTATACAAAAGCAAAAAACACATAAATATGCACTGCAAAGAACAATAAGGGTAAGAAAGGAGTTATTAGATAAGTGAGTAAAGACTAGAGTCGATAGAAAAATGAAAGTCATAAAGGGATTTATTAGAGACAGAGGCAATAGCTGCAACATGCACATGAGGTAGACAGTGAGTACTACGAGATAAGTGTTTGACCGTGTGGACACGATGCTTGGTTGGGGACTGGAACAGCTGGGTGCTGCTTGTGGGCGGGGTAGGCTGAAATGCTCATTTTGGTACCTGCCTGTTTGTAAATGGGCAACGAGTACAGCTGAGGGTTTCCAGTCTGAAAAGAAGGTAGCATTCCCCTCTTGGTACCTTCAAGGTTGTGACCTGTGTGGTAATGACTTTGGTAGCATTCCTTCTTGGTACCTTCAAGGTTGTAAACTTGTGTGGTGCAATGATGGTAGCATTCCCTTCTTGGTACAGCCCTTCAAGGTGGTGTAACTGTGTGGCCAAATGAGGCAACATCCTCTCATAGTCTACCATTAAGGTTGTGAACTGTGTGGCGATAAGGTAGCATTCCTGCATGGTGCCTTCAAGATTGTAACTGGTGTGGCAATGACTGTAGCATTCCTTCGTTGGTACCTTCCAGGTGTAAGTGTGTGGCAAAAGGTATCATTCCTGCATGGTTACCTTCAAGGTCGTAACTGTGTGGCCATAAGTTACGCATTCCTGCATGGTTGCCTTCAAGGTCGTAACTGTGTGGTTTGCCAAAAGTGCCAGGACTTTTTGTGTTGGTGAAGTTAAAATGCAGAGCACATTAGTTTGGGGGTAATGATGCAGATGTTGACCAGGTGGTTAGAAATGTTTGTATCTAGTGCGCAGCAGAAAGTCTTCGCTGCACAGATCTTACTGCACAGTTCACAGTGAATGGCATGTAACCATTTTGCAGCTCTGACGAGAACATTTTCGATTCGTTTTTGAAAGAGCCTTTGGGGCCATGTTGTATGGTATCTACCTTTGGTTGTGAGATTTTCTGCTTTTTTTTCAGCCCGGGGTTTGTGAAAGGGAAAAGTACCGAGTGACTTAGTTGTGGTTACTTTGTCAGATTTTGGAGTGAACACTTAGGTTTTTAGGTTTTCATCACGCACCTGAAAGTACTAACATTGGTTTGGTCCCCTCAATGGCAAATTGAGATCTTGTATAATGTGTCATTATACTTGAGAACCCTGCAGATGGGAAAAAAAGTGTGCAGGTGAAAGAGAGGAAGGCAGTGAGTCGGTGGTCCCTTTCCTGTGGAGACGGGACTTCCCAAACAGTTGTTCTGGATACAGCTGTGGTGCTGCTGAGAGCATCATTGATGATGAAACTGGGTATTGGTTTTCCAGCCTTTTGAGTTTCATGAACAATTGAATACAAAAACATTATCTCGACCTGCACCACCACTTACCCAGTGAAGGACTGACCTTTCAGCTGGGATGACAGTTGGCCTCACAGACTCTTTTCAGTTCAGCTGTAACCAGGACCCCCGCCCCCCCCCCCCCCCCCCACCCCCCCCCTTGTAGCAAAGACATGCCGAGCCGCTTTGGAACCGTTGGAAGTGTCTGGTCCAGACGACATCAGCTACGTCATTACAGGACTTTTCCCTTTGCCACCCCCAGACCCTGACTGTAATTTATTCCAACCCACATGGTCAGCCTTAAAACACGGGCAGAAGGCTCCCACCATCAAAGCGGCCTGTTTGTCCCTAGGAGCACAGAAGACAATCAAGACGAACTGTTCATTTTGATATTACAGTATGTCATGAAAAATGGGCCTGGTCAGCTTCCTTGCAATGATGATGCCCTAATTTGGGGAAATCCCCCAATCCCCCTGACGGACTTGGGCTGTCTTCCCAGCCTTTAATTATTCTTCCCAAACCAAGTTGTTGTCCAGACCAGCCATGGTCAAGTGGCTGGGCCTGCTGAGTGACCACAGCCTGGAGGACACTTCCAGAGTCATACCCTCACTCTCGATACATTTGTTGGGTGAAAACTGCTCATGGCTCTCCCATATTTCTGAGAAACAAGCATTCCCACACACATTGTGGTTTGGAATGTGAGCTCTGTTATGTTCCCAGTCTCTGAAGGAACATACATTCTGTCCTGTCAGATATTTGAGACCAAAGTGGAGACCCTAAGTAACAGCCCTTTTAAACGCGTTTAAAACTTCAAAAAAAACGTGCCGTGCAACTGCATTGTGGTCCCCCACGTCCCTTATGTTTTTTTCTTCCATTTTGATGATTAGTGTATTTTCCGTATCTCATTCAAGATTTAATTAGTGAGGTAACTTTATATCTATGTCTTACTTCGAGGTCATGGAATGATGGGAGTTTGAAGCTAGGGGAAAGGGATTACGGTTTATTACCTCGGGCCAGTATGTTGTGTGGTGGTTGTATGTAGTGTGTTTTTGTGTTTGTGTGTCCTGTGTGTGGTCGTGTGTGTGTGTGGTGTGTGTGTGTGCGTGCGTGCGTGCGGCGTGCGTGCGTGAGTGCGTGCGATGGCGTGGTGTGTGTGCGTGTGTGTTTGTGTGTGGTGTGTGTGGTGGTGTGGTTGCGCGTGCGTTCGTGCGTGCGTTGTGCGTGCGTGCGTGCATGCGTGCGTGCGGTGGAGCTGCGTGCGTGCGTGTGTTGTGTAGTGTGTGTGCACACTTTTGTATTTTTTGAAGGAGAGTGCACCTAAATGAAGGTACATGAGATGAACCACGTCCCCCTACAATCCCTGCCCGTTTGTTCTTGTTCTTGGTCCATGCTTGTTGTCGTTTGTTGTTTGTTGTTTTTTGTTGTTTGTTGTTTGTTGGTTGTCATGTTGCTTCTTCTTCTCCGCTGTCTGTCCTCTCTCCAAAAGATTATTTGGTGATTTACTTTTATTGTTTTGTTCCATTACCCCATCGCTGATTTGATTCTTATATTGTCAGTTGCTTGTTTATCAATAGCTGTGGTGTATTTCTCCTACTACCAATTTTTTACAAATGTATTCTCATTTTTTCATTTTAAGGTTCATGTGCCCGTCGTGTCACACAACTCAACTGTGTAACACCTTCGTACGGAATCCCTTTAAACTACTTTGTCCCCTGACCTTTCCATTGCCTCTTTCTACACCCACTTATCTTTTCCCGTTCCTTCTCTCTCCTCGCTCTCTCTCTCCTCTCCTCTCACACACCCACACCCGACACCAGCAAACATACACAC
>JADBJO010024346.1:0-5000 GCA_016801955.1 Conus betulinus
TCCACTGGAAAGGGCAGAGAGAGACACAGAGAGAGGGAGAGAGAGAAAGCATTGCTCCACTTGAAAGGGCATACGAATATTTATTCAGGTTTAAGGCCATGGCCCCATACTGAAGGAGGGTGAGGGGGGACGGGGGTGGGGGGGTGGGGTGGGGGGGCATTTACACAATTTTACAATGCAACTTACCCTAAGACATTATAGATAATGAACCTTTTCACTGCAACAATGAAAAACAACAGCACGCAGTCCTTTTTGTGCTTCATAAATATACATAACGGGATTGCAGATGGTGTTTTCTTTTCTTGACAACAACAGTAACATTACCTTGAAATGACATGGTTCAGTAAAATACTTAGGTTGAATAATTTTGGTTCTAAGATCATGTAATACAGGACAGCACAACAAAAAATGAACTTCATCCTCTTTGGCTAAACCACATAAACAGCATATAAATTCACCTTCGGCATAGTTGTAGTATCTGAAACGATGACAAGCGATATCAGAAACACCAGATCTAAACTTTGCTAATGTGCTCATAACATAACGATTAATTTTAACATTGACATATGGCTCTAGCTCATGCGTTGTCTTAAAGAATCTGTACTGTAAGAATCTATCACTATGATCAACATGATCATGCCAGTTTTGCCATCTACAATCAATAATTCTGTCTTTAAAACATTTTAAAAATCGAGATATGTTTTGAACGCCCTGATTATCCCAAACAAACCCAAAACCATATGAATTCAAACATAGTCGCACACCAGAAGCCCATGTCTTCTTTCCATTATTATCCAAGAACATCATCAACATTTTGTATGCCTAAAAGGGTAAATTGGATATCTTCCGAGTTCTCCATAAATCATATCATTTGGAGTTCTCATATCAACATTTAAGAAACGCTTCAATGCATACAGGTGAACTTTCTCTATGATCGTACTTTTTTTTTCGAAAAACCCAGATTTCAGCTCCATACTGCAGAATTGGTTGAACTTGTGAGTCAAACAGCTTCGTAAAAATACTAAATGAATTACAGTCCAGTTTGTACAAAATATGAATGAAATAACTGCAATTGCTCTCTTCGCTTGTTTGCAATATCTTGACAGGCATAATTAAAGCTGAGTTTAGTTGTGAAGTATATTCCTAGATATTTATACGCGTTCACTACAACGACTCTCTCATTTCCATAGGTCCATCTATCAACTTTTGCCAAATACCCACCCTTACGAAAAAAAAATAATGCTAGTCTTCTTCATGTTAACGTGTAATTCAAGTCCTTTGGCTGCAGAGTATAAAGAATTAAGTTGACGCTGGAAACCAATTACTGTTGTCGACAATAATACAATATCATCAGCAAACAGCAAAATAAACAATTCTAAAAAAAAAAAAAATTACTCCATGCCTACCATTTTCAATTATTTCCAGGGCTAGCTCGTTTATGAACAACGAAAACAACACGGGGCTAGGGACATCACCCTGTTTAACACCACGACGAGAACACATAAAAAAGAATCAGATAATTTTGCTCCTGATCGTATTCTTGCTTTCACTTCATTGTACATATTTTTCACGCAACGAAATAATTTACCTTTAACTCCATTTTTGATCAAAATAGGCCATAAAAGTTTACGAGAGATTGATCAAAAGCCTTTTCAAAATCAACAAAGGCAACATATAACTTCTGATTATTTACAAACTGTTTTTGCACGTCAGCTAGTAGCGTGAATATAATTATGGTCAACTGTTGAGTAACCTTTTTCAAACCCAGCTTGATGTTCCCCAGTTGTATCATTCAAGCGTACCCATTCACACAACCTACTATTAATAACAGAACTATACAACTTACTACAAATATTACTCAAAGAAATACCCCTGTAACTGTTCACATCATTGACTTCTCCCCTTTAAATAAGGGCAGACCTATAGATTCTTTCCAGCCATCAGGATATATTCCAGAATCAAACAGAAAATTGAATAGCTTTATTAAAAAGTTCAAAACTACTGTCTCCAGAATTCTTTAAAAAAAAAAACAACTCACCAATCATACCATCTGGTCCAGCAGATTTACTATTTATCATTTCCGTACAGCAAGTAATATCTCCTCTTTAGATATTGGTCTGTCAAGCAGACAAACTTCCTCTCCGTCCTCATCTGTAAACGTTTCCTCCATAATGACACTCTCATCATCGTCTTTTTCTAGCAAACTTCTGAAATGCTGGTACCATTCATACAAAGGAATATCATTTGAAGGTTGTGATCTCTTTCTAGATATTTTATGAACATGTTCCCAAAAGACTTCTGGCTCTGAATGGAATTCATGAGTTCATTTAACAAGCTATCATTATATTCTTTCTTCTTCGTTTTGTTTAAAAATTCTTATATTCACGCCTTGCAATACAAAACTCAATTCCATCTTCTTTATCTAACGTTTTATTAAATTTTCTGAATAGTCTACGCATTTTACATTTATATAGTTTACATTCCTGGTAATACCAATTATTTTGAGTAATGTTTTCGTTTACTGGTATTCTTTTCACTATACATTCAGCTTGATCTTTAACAATTTTATTGAACTGATTTATTGCGTCATTGACATTCACATGTATCAGATCTTCAGCCGCTACTATCTGGTTCTGTACGTCTTCTGACTGCATGAAAAAATAAACCGCCGAGCGTAATCTTGGTACCAACAATATTAACAATAAATTCGTTATTTTGAACACTCATAGTCGTGTTGAGATACATCTTTTTACTCCGGACATTTATGCAAATTATACTGTTTGCGTAATATTTTTAGTTTTCAACAACTTTTTTTTTTTTCCTCTCCAAACTTTCGTTTTGTTTAATTCTATTACCTTTCGCTGGCTGCTTTGGGGTGCTGTTGCATTCTTTTTCGAACCCTTGGCGGTTTCGGGAGGGATTGCGATAGTTTCCTCATGCAGCTAGTGAAGGGGTTTTCATATTTATGATATACATTTTCCCATTTATTTCATCTTCAATTTTTTTTTTTTCCCTCTCAATTTCTAATCTTTGCCAAATCATTACTATAATGATGGAAGAATGTTAACCTGCACTTTGTTTTCCCCCACTACTTAATTGTTCAGCATTATACTGTTTGGTCAATCAGTGGGTGATTGCATCTCTTACGAGATCCAAGGAAAGGTTGTTCTGCACAATTCTTAGCCACTGACAATGCTTGGGTTATTGAACAGCAGAGCTGACCACTCAGACTGTTCCGTATCTTTTGATCTCCCTTGCATCCTTAAATGGATCCTCAAGCATAGGCTCAAAGATTGTCCCTTACATTTTATACTGTTTGCGTAATGTTTTTAGTTTTCAACAACTTTTTTTCCTCTCCAAACTTTCGTTTTGTTTAATTCTACTACCTTTCGCTGGCTGCTTTGGGGGTGCTGTTGCATTCTTTTCGAACCCTTGGCGGTCGGAACACCACAGAATTATGGACTGTGGTGTGTCTCTATCTGACGCCAAGAGCACAGACACAATCAGCCGTGTCTCCCTGATGAGTCCGATCCAGCGGACGAAAGGCCTCGGAGCAGCGCGACACATATAGATCTGTCTTCGGGAGGGATTGCGATAGTTTCCTCATGCAGCTAGTGAAGGGTTTTCATATTTTCATATTTTATTTATTACATTTTCCCATTTTTTTCATCTTCATCTTTTTTTTCCCTCTCAATTTCTAATCTTTGCCAAATCATTACTATAATGATGGAAGAATTGTTAACCTGCACTTGTTTTCCCCCACTACTTAATTGTTTGTTTGGTCAATCAGTGGGTGATTGCATCTCTTACGAGATCCAAGGAAAGGTTGTTTCTGCACAATTCTAGCCACTGACAATGCTTGGGTTATTGAACAGCAGAGCTGACCACTCAGACTGTTCCGTATCTTTTGATCTCCCTTGCATCCTTAAATGGATCCTCAAGCATAGGCTCAAAGATTGTCCTTACATTTTATACTGTTTGCGTAATGTTTTTAGTTTTCAACAACTTTTTTCCTCTCCAAACTTCGTTTTGTTTAATTCTATTACCTTTCGCTGGCTGCTTTGGGGGTGCTGTTGCATTCTTTTTCGAACCCTTGGCGGTCGGAACACCACAGAATTATGGACTGTGGTGTGTCTCTATCTGACGCCAAGAGCACAGACACAATCAGCCGTGTCTCCCTGATGAGTCCGATCCAGCGGACGAAAGGCCTCGGAGCAGGCGACACATATAGATCTGTCTTCGGGAGGGATTGCGATAGTTTCTTCATGCAGCTAGTGAAGGGGTTTCATATATTTATGATATACATTTTCCCATTTATTTCATCTTCAATTTTTTTTCCCCCTCTCAATTTCTAATCTTTGCCAAATCATTACTATCGGAAATAAGCTTTTATGTACCAAGCAAATTATCCCCCCCCCCCCCCCCCCCCCCCCCCCCCCCCCCTCCCGAGCATCTTCCATGTCTTGTAAGCGTAACCGCTGACTTTACGCAGAGACTATGATTTTTGGAAATAGTCGATTCAAATATGTCTACAAACGTCTCCACTAAACAAACAACATCAACCGAGGAGACAAACTAATCTTTCTTCTAATTTGGTAGGCAATCCACATATATTCCAGTGAAGAAAAGATATGTTTTTTACAAAGCCATACACACTCGCCACATTCAGACCAGAACAGGAACCGCTCTCAGGTTGTAAATTCATACCACCATCTCTCTCTTCTCCTGACCCCTCTCGTAAAATTGGTTTGTTGTTCACCTGTCCCAAACGACTTACAGGAATCATTCACACATCTGTTTTTATCTTTTCTATCCACAATTACATCGTCACCATCTTTGTTATTACAATTTTTACATTCACCTCTGCTACTTTTACTTATATATAGTTGTTACAGTTACTACTAACATTTTTACATGCAGGATGAGTAAAATGATCAGCTTTATTCTCACAACTGCCGTTGATGTCTATTGCATTCAGATTCTCACAGTCATGACCGCTG
>JADBJO010024346.1:12500-25305 GCA_016801955.1 Conus betulinus
TGAGTCCGCAGCAAACTCAACTCTGGGTAGGAGCCGGTCGGGGCAGAAAAACCCACATGACTCTGATGGGATTCGAACCCACGACCTCCCAGCCGGGAGTCCGCGAACGCTAACCGTGTGTGCGCGTGTGTATGTGCGTGCGTGCGTGCGTGTGTGCGTGTGTGTGTGTGTGTGTCTTCAAATGATTACGATACTTGTCTCCTACGTGAGATTTGACATGACTTGTGAAAAAAAAGTGTAATGTCAGCGTCTTTATTTTTTTTGACAAACTTAAGCGCGCCATGCAGGAATCATATCTTATTGCCAGACTTGGGACCCTCCGCCCACTTGGCATCAACATACAAAAACAGCATGCGCCTATTTTATCCCTCCACAGCATTGGCTCACAGTATTTTCCACAGACACACCAGAACACTACTCATCATTTGCCTCGTGTACATGCTACAGGTATTCTCTCTCTTCTCTCCTTCCTTCTCTGCCTCAGCTCTCTTTGTCTCTCTGTTCTGTACATGTTCAGTTCTTTTTGTCTTACTCTGATTTTCTTTCAACTACAGGTAAACGGACAAAAGTCTGTCCCCTCTAATGGTGGACAGATTTGAAGTGGTTGTTTCCACTAGATTATCTGGCCAAAAACCACTGACGTCATTTTCACAATTGTAGTCTTTTGTGTGAAGTAAAGAAAATCGTTGAACTGTCGTTTGGTGCTTGCGGTTTTGCGGTTAGATCTGGCATGGCCTCGGCAAGCAAACAGCTCACAGAAGAGACGAAAAAATACATTGTGTCGTTGATAGACCAGGGGCTTCGGGTGTTTGAGGTGGCAAATGTATTGAACTTGAACAGGTCAACCGGCGGGAAAGTTTACAAGCGCTATTGTGACAAAAAAAAAAATAGAAAAAACTAGGAGTGGTAGGCCCAGAGTGTTCACAAACAGGTGCGTGTCTGCACTGTCAAAGATCGTAAAAACGGGGACAGATCTGCCACTGTTCCTGAAATTTCAGCCCCAATTCCGTGCATCACCCCGTTGAAGTCAGCCAAAAGACGATCAAGTGAAATCTGCATGGACTTGGCTATTCAAAGCATCCCCAGCGAGAAACTAGTCATCAAGGAAGCGAACAGAAAGAAGCGGCTGCGTATAGTGTAGGAGTAAACTTCACTGGACTGTGAAACGATCAGTGGAAAAATGTCATTTTCAGTGATGAAATGACCATTGTGATCAAGCCCAATGGACGTGTAAAACTATGGAGGAAAGTCGAAGAGAAGTGGCCAGTGCTTTCTCTGTGCAGCGTCCATTTTTGGCCTGAGACTACATTGAAATTAATGGTGTGGGGATGCATTTCGTATGACAGAGTTGGACCACTGGTGTTCGTGGAAGGCAGTATGAACAATTAGAAGTACACTAATGTACTGGGGAAAAAAAAAAAAAAACAAAAAAACACCTTTCTGCCGTTTGTTGCCGACCACTACCCAAACAAACGTTGGTACCTGCAAGAAGACAACGCCTTTGTTCACCGCTCGGCTCACACCGAGACATGGAAGCGACAGCACAGAGTTCCCGTGTTTTTGGCCTCCCCCCTTCACACACACACACACAAGTCCAGATCTAAATCGATCGAGAACGTGTGGCAAGTTCTCAAGACTCGCGTGAGGAGAAAAAAAAATCACCGCAACAGCACTGTGGCAGATCTGCGCTCTGGAATCAACTGGCTGTTGCCCACCTCCACTCCCTACTACGACTCTCTACCGAGACGCTGTCAGCTTGTTTGGAGTCGGAAGGGCCAGATTACCAAGTACTAGCAAGTGAAGTCCAGCCTAAAGGTAAGAATGATAAGTTTTCAGCAACAGGTTGCCGGTAGGCAGTCAGCACCGGAAGTGCCGAGAGGGGACAATCGTTGTTGTTGTCCTTCTTCTAGCTATTGTTATCATCATCATCATCAATATCATCATCATCATTATCGTCATTATCCTCCTCCTCCTCATTATCATTATCGTCGTCGTCTACGTTGTCAATCATCATCACCATCAGTGTTATTATTATCATTATTATTGTTGTTATTATGATTATCATTATTATTGTTGCTGTTGTTCCCCCCCACCCTCCTTTGTTGTTGTTGTTGTTGTTGTTGAATGATTGCTATCATTCAATCTTTTGTCTTCTTTTCTTTTCTAACCTTTTCCCCCCTTTCTTCAGTGCCATTAAATAGGTTTAGGTTTTCACCCACGCCTCAGTTTGCACCAGGTCTAAGAGGTAAGTGACTCTTATTCGTCCCCCCCCCCCCCCCCCCCCCCCCCCCCCCCCCCCCCCCCCCCCCCCCCCCCCCTCCCCAACGTTTGTCCCACTGCAGAAGACCCGATACATTGCAACGCATTGTATCTGGGTTTTTTTGTTCTTCCTTCTTTCGGCGGCTCAGTACTCGTGTCTTTGCTTTCTTCATCATCATCGTCATCACTTGTCTTTTCTTTTTAAATTTATGCCGTCAGTCATTCTTTACACACACACACACATATATATATACATATATATATATATATATATATATAGCTCAACAATTAAGTAGTGGGGGAAAACAAATGCAGGTTAACAATTCTTCCATCATTATAGTAATGACTTGGCAAAGATTTGAAATTGAGGAAAAAAAAATGAAGATAAAGTAAATGGGAAAATGATTATCATAAATATGGAAACCCTTCACTAGCTGCATGAGGAAACCATCGCAATCCCTCTCGGAGACAGATCTAGATATATGTATCGCCTGCTCCGACGCCTTTCGTCCGCTGGATCGGACTCATCAGGGAGACAGGGCTGATTGTGTCTGTGCTCTTGGCGTCAAATAGAGACACACCACAGTCCATAATTCTGTGGTGTTCTGACCGCCAATGGTTCGAAAAAGAATCCAACAGCGCCCCCAAAGCAGCCAGCGAAAGGTAGTAGAATAAAACAAAACAAAAGTATGGAGAAGAAAAAGTTGCTGAAAACTAAAAACATTATGCAAACAGCATAAAATGTAGGGGACAATCTTTGAGCCTATGCTTGAGGATCCATTTAAGGATGCGAGGGAGATCAAAAGATATGGAACGGTGTGAGTGGTCAGCTCTGCTGTTCAATAACCCAAGCATTGTCAGCGGCTAAGAATTGTACAGAACAAACTTTACTTGGATCTCCTAAAAGATGCAATCACCCACTGATTGACCAAACAATATAATGCTGAACAATTACGTGTGGGGGGAAAACAAGTGCAGGTTAACAATTCTTCCATCATATATATATATATATATATATATATACATACGTGTGTGTGTGTGTGTGTGTGTGTGTGTGTGTGTGCGTGCGTGCGTGCGTGTGTGCGTGTGTGTGTGTGCGTGTGTGTGTGTGCGTGTGTGTGTGTGTGTGTGTGTGTGTGTGTGTCTCAGGGCAGTGGGCAAGTCCGCAAGCATAGCTGGTAAGTTGACGGGTCACCGACCCTCAACTCTAGGGCTTGTCTACCTTGTATGCAAAGCTGAATTCGTCGGACTGCGCGGAAGAAACCACTGTGGTTCAACGGGCAGAAAGGCGATTTCCAGCAACGCGTTGTGGAGCGCACAGGGCGTGTCAAGACACAAAAGACGTCACGGTCATCCACTGCACCCCAGTCTATCTCCCAGCCGTCTCGATTTCGTCTTGCCACTGGACACAGATGGACTGGGGCGAGAGAGTGAGGCTGACGACGCGCAACTCTCCCTCACTATAATCCAAGTCAAGCGCAAGTCATGACTTCAAACCCCTCAGCGCAACCTCAAGTCCTGGGGCGATGGGCAAGTGGCGAAGGCAGCAGGTGTGGACACACTGGGAGCTGTCAGTCACGAGCCTGCACACAGGCGGCTCAGGGCATGTGGTCGCTCTCTACTGGACGAAGCAGAAGTGGAGTTTGGCAGCCCCCTGGGTGTCTGAGCAGCCCTTTTTAGGACCCCACTGCTCACCTCCATAGCAAGAGGAAGGGGCTAGAAAAGGCGCCCTAAACATTGCCTGCTTCACCTTACCCTGGCCAGCATTATGCGGCTGGCGGGGTGTCCCTCCCTCCCAGCGGTCGAAACTACGAAGAAAAGAAAAACAAAGGTGCTCAACCTCGGCACGTGGAACGTGCGAACTCTGCTGGACAACGCCAAGGCAGACAGACCAGAGCGAAGAACTGCACTGGTCGCCAAAGAACTTGCTCGCTACAACGTTGATATAGCAGCACTTAGCGAAACACGCCTAGCGTACAAAGGCCAACTCACAGATCGTGGTGGAGGATACACATTCTTCTGGAGCGGGCGCTGCAGCACTGAACAACGAGAGGCAGGCGTGGGATTTGCCATCAGATCCCATTTCACCCGGAAACTTGTCAAGCTCCTGGAGGGCATAAACGATCGCCTGATGACACTTGGAAACTTGGAAACAAGAAGAGTGCAACACTAATCAGCGCGTACGCCCCAACAATGACCAACCCAGATGACATCAAGGACAAGTTCTACGAAGAACTAGACACTCTCATCGCAGCAGTCCCACCGTCTGAGAAGCTAATCGTACTCGGGGACTTCAACGCCAGAGTGGGGACCGATCACCAGACCTGGGAAGGGATCATTGGGAGACACGGTACTGGCATCTGCAACAGCAATGGCCTCCTTCTCAAGATGTGCGCTACTCATGACCTTGTCATCACCAACACTCTGTTCCGCCACCCAACTACCCGCAACAAGACATCATGGATGCACCCACGCTCCAAGCATTGGCATCTGATTGATTATGTCATCACCAGAAAGAGAGATGCGCGAGAGGTGAGAGTGACGAAGGCCATGTGTGGTGCCGACTGCTGGACTGATCATCGCCTCATCGTGTCAAAGTTTAAACTCCGCATCCTGCCCATGCAAAGACCCCAAGGTCAGAAGACTGCAAAGAGGCTCAACGTCTCCAAGCTCAAGGATAGTAAAGTTGCAGAAGATTTTCTCCAATGACCTAGATGGCAGGCTGCCCAAGACACGAGAGGATGACCACAGCAGCATTGAAGAGCAGTGGGAGGCCTTCAGAGATGTGGTCCACTCTACTGCCCTCGAACACCTCGGACCAGCAACCGTAGAAACCAAGACTGGTTTGATGAGAATGACGCAGAAGTGCAGACACTGCTGTCAGAGAAACACCAGCTGTTCAGAGCGCACCGAGAATGACCCCACATCACAAGCTAAGGAAGATGCCTTCACCAGCGCAAAACAAAAAGTGCAGAAGAGAGGCTTCGCGTAATGCAGGATGCCTGGTTCAGCAAAAAGGCCGATGAAATCCAGGGCTACGCAGACAGTCATGACACCAAGCGTTTCTATGATGCTCTGAAGGCTGTGTATGAACCCCAGTCCTCCGGCTCCTCCCCCCTCCTCAGTGCAGATGGGACCCAGCTGCTGACAGAAAAAGAAGCAGATTCTGGAGAGATGGGCTGAACACTTTAACCAGGTTCTCACCGCCGCTGCCTCAATCAACGACGAGGGCATTGCACGCCTACCTCGAGTGGAGATCAGGCGAGACCTTGAACCCCCCACCCCCCCCCCCCCCCCCCCCCCCCCACACACACACACAGAAGAAGAAGTCAGAAAGGCAATCAAACAATTTCCTGTGGCAAAGCGCCAGGATCTGATGCAATCCCTGCCGAGCCGAACTTAACAAATCAGGAGGCCCAGGCTTGACACAGAAGCTGACTCAGCTCTTCCAGTCCATGTGGAATGAAGAAGGGGTCCCACAACGGTTGAAAGATGCCAACATTCTCCACAGCTACGAAAGAAAAGGCAACTGCCAGTCCTGCGACAATCACTGAGGCATCTCTCTCTTGTCCATAGCTGGGAAGATCTTGGCTCGTGTCCTGCTCAACCGCCTTCTACTACACCTTGAGCAGGGTCTCCTCCCAGAACGCCAGTGTAGCTTTCGTGCAGAACGTGGAACTGCGGACATGATATTTGATGCACGACAGCTCCAGGAAAATTGCCAAAAGCAGCAGAGCGATTTGTTTGTGACCTTTGTCGATCTGACCGAGGCCTTCGATACGGTCAGCAGAGATGGCTTGTGGAAGATCATGGAGAAATTTGGCTGTCCCAGCAGGTTTCTTGCGATCGTCCGACAGTTCCACGACATCCACTCAGATGTGTGTCAGAGAGAGAGAGAGAGAGAGAGAGAGAGAGAGAGAGAGAGAGAGAGAGAGAGAGAGACGGGCTCTCTCAATTCATGGGAAAGTAAAGCCAAGTGCACGCTGATTGTTAAACGAGTTGTTCCTCTTGCCTTATACATGAATGAAGCTAGTATTTATTTTGCATAGCAGGGACCCAGACTCTCCTCTTTTTTTGCTTCGACCTCAGCGGCGGTATGTAATTTGCTCCGTTTAATTATTCATCGAGACCTACACTATGAAATACACACAAGAACATATAGTATCCCCCTGCAGCGCGATTTTAGATTGAAAAATATACCCGGCCTTGAGTTGGAAAAGCATGGTACTGAAACAGAAGAAATCCACACTGATGTAGTCTATCACTGGCAACTGTTGATCATGTCAATAATTCACTGAAAGAATCTATCCATCAATCAACAATGGTCTAGTATCCGAATCACAGTCGTCTATATATCTCCACCATCGTCCGCACTATTATCATCATGCGTGTGAACGTGCATTACACGACATTACATGACACTACATTTCACTAGACTAGGCTAGACTAGACTAGACTAAATCGCACACACACCACAGTACGTCACACTTCACCACATTTCACACACATTACCCAGAAACAACACCGCACTACACCTCGCTACTCTACACTATACTACACTACACAACACTTTACTTTACACTACGGAAAGCACTACAGAACACTATAGTACACTACACAACAATACACTACCACTATGTCAAACTACATTACACTACACAACAAAAACACTGCACTGCACTGCACTGCATTGCACTACACGACACTACACACACACTCACGCACACCGATATACCACATTCCACAAAACAATGCTACACACTACACACCATACACTACACCTCACTTCCCACACACTGCACATCATTACACCGCCCAAAAATTGTGCTGCTCACGTAACTTGTCACACTTGCGCTTCACTACGCTACATTCACAACCATGCCACTCCATTCGACCCTTACTCAAACCACACACCATCACAGCACACCAAACCACAAACGCTCTACACCTCATCACACCACGCCACTACACTACACTACATTACACTGCTTACACCACCCATACCATATCCATCCAATAACATAGCACTATACTTACATCACACCACATCACACACTCGCTACTACATTACACTACACAAATACCATATCACATCAAATAACACTGCACCATACTACATCACACCTCGCTACTACCTTACACTACACAATACCATATCCCATCAAATAACACAGCACCATTCTACATTACACCACATCACACCTCGCTACTACATTACACTACACCATAACTTTATCACAATCAAATAACTGCCACCATTTCTACATCACACCTCGCTACTACATGCAACTACACCATACCATATCATATCAAATAACACTGCACCATACTACATCAAACCACATTACAACAGGCTACAACACTACATCACATAACACGAAACGATACCATATTATACCAAATAAAAACAGCACTATACTACAATCATGCCCACATCCACACCACGCTACTACACTGACAACACTACGTTATGCAATAACCGTATCACGTCAAATAACACAGCACCATAAACTACATCACACCACACTACACCCTAATCCACTACTACCCCCACCCCACCCCACTACACTCTAATCCACATACACTACCCACCCCCACACTACACTCTAATCAACTACACTACCCACCCCAGACTACACCCTAAATCCACTACACTACACCACACCCCACCACACCACATTGCACTAACACCACCCCACACTACACTACACTACAACCACACCACACTACCTCACTCACCCACACTAGGCCTGATCCACTATACTACAACCACCCCACACTACACGCTAATCCACTACACTACCCCACCCCCATACTCCTCTACCCTAATCCACTACAACACCCCACCCCACACTATTACCTAATCCATACACTACCCCATACCCATACTGTACCTAATCCACGACACACACCCACCCCACACAATATACCCTAATCCACTACACTACCCCACCCCATACTATACCCTAATCCACTACAAACACCCCACCCCACACTACATACCCTAATCCACTTACAACACCCCACCCCACACTATAACCTAATCCACTACACTCACCCCATACTATACCCTAATCCACTGACAACACCCCCATCACACACTATACCCTAATCCACTACACTACCACACCCCATACTATACCCTAATCCAACTACACTAACCCACCCCATACTATACCCTAATCCACTACAACACCCCACCCCACACTATAAACCTAATCCACTACACTACCCCACCCATACTATACCTAATCCACTACAACACCCCACCCCACACTATACCCTAATCCACTACAACACCCCACCCACAACTATACCCTAATCCACTACACCACACCCCCCCCCACATATAACCTAATCCACTACACTACCCCACCCATACTATACCCTAATCCACTACAACACCCACCCCACACTATAACCTAATCCACTACACTACCCCACCCCATACTATACCCTAATCCACTACAACACCCCACCCCACACTATAAACCTAATCCACCGCACTACTCCACCCCACACTGCATTGCTTTTCATCATCCCACTCTCCATTCAACACACACCACACACACACACACACACACACCACACACACACACACAACACACACACGCGCGCGCGCACACACACACACACACACACACACACACACACACACACACACACACACACACACAACACGCTTACCTCTCACCCAGTGGACCAAGGTCACTTCATCTGGAGCTTTTGCTGCCAGATCATCATCAGAGAAAACTTTTCTCAATGCAAGCGGCGTAACACACAGCCACCAGCTGCTCAGAACACACACCAAAAAAAAAACCCATAACACACAAATAAACCGAAATCAGGACCAAGAAAATCGGTCAAGTCGTCAAACGAAAAAAAATAACAAAGAAAACAAACAAACAAACAGCAAAAAAACGTCTTATTAAAGACATTTGCATCACGCGCATTATATATGTGATAAAGGAAAACGTTACTTGTCCACAATTTACCCGTGTGTTACGGATGGTTCAACAACAAGTTTTACCATTTTTTTTTTGACGCTGTTGGAACAACGTGTTGAGAAGAAAGATAAGAAAAAGATACAGCCGAAGGTGCGGGGGAGGACCCAGGAAGGTACTTGTCCTCATCCCACCAACACCAACCAGCTGGGAGCAGTCCTGCACACCACCCTTGGAAGCCTGCGCTGTGTTCACACAGGGTGCAGGCACGCACAGGGCATTCCACTTGGTATTGATATCAAAACTATAAGTCCAGTGCATCGAGGTGAAGAAAATCACTCTTTTTTTTTTTTTTTTCCTCATAAGAGCACCACTTTTTTTTCGAAGTGGTGGCGGAGGGGTGACGTGGATGTTCGTGTGCGTGTGTGTGTGGTGTGTGGTGTGTGTGTGCGCGCGCGCGCGCGCGCGCGCGCGTGTGTGTGTGTGGTGTGTGATATGTGTCTGTCTGTCTGTTGTGTGGGTGTGTGTGTGGTGTGTGTGTGTCTGTCTGTCTCTGTGTGTTGTGTGGTGTGTGTGTGTGTGTGTGTGTGCGCGCGCGCTCATGTGTGTAAATGCGCGCGCGCGCGCTTATGCGTGCGTGCGCGAGCGTGTATAGATGTGTGTGTGTGGGTGTGTGTGTGGTGTGTGTGTGTGTGTGTGTGTGTTTGTGTGCGTGTGTGTGTGTTGTGTGGAGCCCACGAGAGAAAAAGGACGTCTGCGTTAAAGTCAGCACGGTCATCCGAACACAATGTCGCGCACACAATTCCGTTAGTATACACTTTCACTTCCCGGCTTAAACCTGGATTTTCCTGAACTGCAAAATCGGACGACAGAAACAAACTGGTGTTGTGACAGTACTCTGCCTTCCAAACTGGACGTCAAAAGCCATTGACATGTTCTTTTGAGATCAGTTTCAAAGTAAGGTGACTGTAGGCGGGACACTGACACAAACTTGGAAGAAAAATTAATTTGACAAAATTCTGAAAATGACCAAGCGAAAGAGATAAAACAAATTACGAGACAAAACAAAAATGACTAATTTTCCATTTTTAAAAGTTGGATACAAAATGGATGTAGATACTTCCATTTTACACCCAAGTTGAGAAGATAAGTGACTGTTCGTTTCAGCATTGTCTTCAATATGTTTGTTTTGCCTGAAGAAGATCAAAGAGGTCGAAAACACGTCGTGTTTTGTCTTCAAATGTGTTTGTGTCTTTGTTTGGTGGCACAGTAATTTTTGCTTTAAATATTTTTTTTTTTTTCGTTTTTGTTTGAGATTGTCATGTGGTTATCATGAGCAAAGGAACGCGACAGGTTGCGCCTCGCTCTATCGTCATTGAAAAAGCAGGGGGGAAGCAACCGAGACAGGAATGAGAAATCTACATTCGGTTAAAAGTCAAGTCAGCCTGTGATATCGCAGCTCAGCAACAACGAAGTGTGGTTCTGCGGGTGAGATGGCAAGATTCCAGCCCATGTCGAGAGATCTTGTCAGGACGAAAGATCAAGGTCAGTTTGATACTTCCATAAAACGATAGAACCCCCCACCCCCCTCCCCAACCAAGCTATTCGATACTCCCCCCTGTACAATACTCCCTCTAGTCCATACTGTCTCTGCTTGCTACGGTATGCGGTGTGTTTGCGTGTGCATCACGATGGGAGAATCGGAGAGGGGGGGGGGGGGGGGGGGGGTGAAGAAGGGAAGGTTAGGGCTTAAGTGCCAACATTAACTAAGCCTTCATGAACATATCAGTCAAATTTGCGCCCTTTCCCTATCCTTCCTGCAAGTCGCTGTCTGTTCCCACCACCCTTTCCCCCATTTCTTACCCCCCCTCCACCGCCTCCCCCCCAAAAAAACACAAAAACAAAAAAAAAAACACAAAACAAAAAAAAAACCCACACATTACGCCCTCTGCCTTCATTATCTGACATCACCTCTACCTTTTTCTAATGAAATATAGTTTCAGCAACAGAGCAAAAGAGTGCTCACCTGAAGAACCTGGATGATGACTGACACAATCATGGCAATGGTGCCTCTGGTGAAGATGTAGTTTCTCAGGGCATCCAGGCAGCCCTGTACCAGAGAGATAATGATGATGATGATGATAATCTTCATTTCCAAGTGTAACAGATAAACAGCACATGCATGTTTTCATCTGGCCCTTGCCCCGCTAAGGCGTAGATGACTTAAAAAATCTCTCTCTCTCTCTCTCTCTCTCTATATATATATATATTTATCAAAAATACTGCTAAAAAGCCTAATAAAAAGTTCAAAGGTGCTCAACCCCTTGGGAGCACACATCTGTTTAAAATAAGGTATTAAAAGGAAGTTTAAAACCTACAGCACTGTTTCGGAGAGCGCTTGCTGTCTTCAGGATCCTGAAGAGAGCAAGCGCTGGAAACAGTGCTGTAGTTTTTAAAACTTCCTTTTAATACCTTAATTTTATATATATATATATATATATATATATATATATATATATATTTATATATTATATATATATATATGATTGAAGAAACGAACAAGAATACAGAAACTGATTACAAAGAAGAAAAGAATCAGCACACACAGGCATAGAATAAGCGATCCTCCTATCGAAGGGGGAGGGAGAGAGAGAGAGAGAGAGAGAGAGAGAGAGATGAGAGAGAGGGGTCTCGACGAGAGAGAGATTTGAAAAGTTAATCAAGAAATACACAGAGAGCTGGAGTCTATATAATGTATGCATTCAGATTTGCGTTCTTTCGTGAATACAGAGAGAGAGAGAGGAGAGAGAGAGAGAGAGAGAGAGAGAGGACAGACAGACAAGACAGACAGACAGAGACTGTGACAGATTGGAATTCACAAATTAGACACGAAGTACAAAAGAATCAGAAATCAGTACACATATACATTCAGATGTGCGTTCTTTTGTTCTTGCACGGATTTCATTTGACCTCCATCCAATCATTTGTTCATTCCTTGTGTGTTGCTATTTCTGTGTGCGTTTGCTCCACAGCGGGGTCAATGCGTCCATCCGGATCCCCCTCTTATCTATTTATCTCTCCTCAAAGTTCTTTCTGATGCTACAAACACTGGACTGCAACGTTGTTTCATGTTGCATTGATCGTCTTTTTTCTTTTCTTCTCCCAAATCCTTTACATTGCTTTCTTCTTCACAAATCCCCCCTCTATATTTGCTACAATTGAACACGTGATCTCAGCTGCTACCCTCCATACCCCTCAGCCCATCTCGAAGAACAATTGTGAACCCTTGTGCTCCCTCTCCTCCGCCGCCCCCCCCCCCCCCCCCCCCCCCCCCCCCCCCCCGTACCTCATGCCAGAACTTCAGGAAATACCCTGTTTCCGTCAAAAACCCTCGTCTCCTCTAAAATCAACACAGACCCTCGTTCTGCTCTGTGTGCCCGCGTAACGCTGCAGTCACAGCACTGAAAGTCACCCTCAGGTCACCTGATTTTGACCTTTTTTTTTAAAATGAATCTTTCTTTCAAAGTCTAGATCAGACAGTGACCATTTTTTTTTGTACAGTGAAATAGAGCTCTCTTTTCATCTTCCTGACGATACATGAT
>JADBJO010024347.1:0-15000 GCA_016801955.1 Conus betulinus
TCATCATCCAGCGAATTTCCCCAATCGTTGACCCTCGATTCAGTGCTGTGGGTCAGTATTTGAACACGTACACCACTGTGGTCAGTGTCGCTCACCTGTCTTTCTACCTGAGCTCCAGTGTCAATTGTTTCGTGTACTACTTCACCAGCTCCAGGTACAGAGAAACCTTACATCTTCTGCTGAGCTGGAAATGCTCTTCACGGTAGAGTCAAGGACGAGAGTAGCATTGGAAGTGTTCATAAACAATGTGTAGCTGTGACACACAAACGACTCGAACTGTTCGGCAAATGACAGCTTCGTGCGTGTTTCCCGTGAGGACTGAAGAGAAGGTATCTACGGATCAGAGCGCGTGTTATGATCACTCGAGCCAGAGCCGATTTGATCTGGTATTTCTCGCGGTCTTCTTCCTTCTTTTTAAGCAATACATGATAAGAAGTGTTTCTTTGCTGTTACTGTTTCCTACCCCTTAAAATTTTATTTGCCAAACAATTCAGGTAATAAATGCATGGAAAGCTGAAACTGGGAATGGCTTTTTGTTTATCGAGATCAGTAACTACTTTCCCCTTACGTATCTTAGCAACCTTCGGCTAATCTTGTGAAAATCAGAAAATATGGCATAGTAACAGCCCTCTCTCATTCCCTCCTCTGCTTCCATCAATATATGTTACAAATGCACATGGTATAAAATGCATAATCACATGCCAAATGTATGTTGCATGATGAAAAGTGTTATGAACGATAAACCAGTTCGTCTTTGGCCCTATCTTTGACGTCAGATCTTACATTTACTAAAAACAAAAAAAACTATACAGTGGATGTCATTTACAGTCGCAGACAAAGCTGTTTTTCCATACCATTTTAGAACAGCTTCTGTTATTTTTCCACACCAGGTTAGACCAGCTTATGTTGTTTTTCCACACCATTTTAGAGCAGCTCCTGTTGTTTTTCAACACAATTTTAGAACAGCTCCTGTTGTTTTTCCACACCATATTAGAACAGCTTCTATTGCTTATCCACACCAGATTAAAACAGCTTCTGTTGTTAATCCACATCAGATTAGAACAGCTTCTGAATTAATTAATAGAGACCGGAATTTGCGATATTTTCAAAAGCCTAAACGAAGTACAAGATAATACCCGACTTGCCAAAGCAAGCTGGGTAATACCTTTGCCATAGCAAGTTGGGTGTTACCTTTCACCATTATCTTAGGAAACAGTCAAAATAATACATGATGGATATCTTTGTACGCCCTGGATCATAATGATATGTATGCAGGGAAGCCACAAACTGAGACAGCACAAAACGCACGCACACACGCGCGTGCGCTCGCGCGCGCACACACACACACACACGCTCGCGCGCGCACGCACGCACGCACTCACGTACGGAATTTGTGATGACATTCAAGGCAGATAGTAGGCTATGAAAGCACCGCGTGCTCTCTCTCTCTCTCTCTCTCTCTCTCTCTCTCTCTCTCTCTCTCTCTCTCTCTCTCTCTCTCTCCCAAAATATAATATGTCATATGTCAATACAATCAGTGTGTAGAAACAGAGTGGTTGATGCCCATATCAGTGTTGTGAATGTTATTCAAATTACAATAATGAGATCCAGTCACTAGAACCAATGCATTAAAATTTCTCGGGGGCGACTGAATGGGTGCGTGGGACTAGACAAGATGGACTGAAAAAGGCAAGTCAAGAATACTGAAAATCTAAGATAATGATGAATTTGAACTGTGCTTGTACTTGTAGATGCGAGGCACATACGCCCTTGCTGTGGAATATTGGAAGTAAAAATAGATAAAGACGACGTTCAGAATGACATCCACAGAATGGACTACAAGCCTTTTTGTTCTCATGGACTTTACAAGAGCATTTTACGAAATTCTACTACCAGGTTAAGCTCAACAATCAGTCCACAAGCATAATCATTAAACGAGCTGCATTATTTCTCGGTGATTTACTGTTGTCAAGCTATGTCAACCAGACTGAATCTGCGCTATGCCATCTGAGGTGTGGTGTACCACAGGAGGTAGTTTTAGGACCTGCACTGTTTACCCCAAAACCTCACACACCAGAAGTTCTGTGCATCATGTCTCTTTTACGTACATTATTGGTCTTCATCAATATATTGAAGACATCAAGAAGTCTAAGTTTCCTACTCAAAGTATTTATCCTGCACTGTTAGATTTTCAAATCTATATCAATGATGTTTTATTTGGGACTAATAATGATATATTTAAGGGATCATAAGACTAATGACACTTGGCCTGCACTGCGTGATAGTCGGCAAATACTGGTGACTATTTTCCCTACGCTACTCCATCTACTCGGCATATGTGTATTTTTTTAGTTTTGTGACCTTCACAAATGAATGAATTTTTGTTGAACTGAAAGTAATTCAGGAGGCTAGTCCAGTCACATGGGAACACCACGTCAGACTTGAAGAGTTCTTGACGGCACGACTGTGGGATAAGAATTTGCTGCTTTGTTTTTCTTTCTATATATTGAAATAAGTGATAGAAAAACACATGAAAAGAAAGTGAAAAGACAACAGAGAAAGGAAGAAGGAATGGAAGAAGAGAAGGCAAAGGCGTCCATTTATATCAGAAGGACACATAGACTTCCGCATACGCTCGCAGTTTAGACAAAAGAATTTTAACATGTTTATTTATAAGATTACAAGCGCGTATACGTTCACACACACACACACGCGCGCGCGCGCGCGCGCGCACATACACACTCACTCACTCACTCACTCACTCACACTCACACACACACACACACACACACACACCTTGTCTAATATCACATTTAGTGAAAAAACGTAAAATTGAAAAACAACAACACACACACACACACACACACACACACACACACACACACACACACACACACACACCTTGTCTAATATCACATTTAGTGAAAAAACGTAAAATTGAAAATCAACAACAACAACAACACACACACACACACACACACACACACACACACACACACACACACACACACACATGGGTGGGGAGGTGGTGGGGCAGCTAGAAAAAGAGACGCACAGACTCTAAGTGATGAAAAAAAACATAAATCACTGAATACTGGTTTAGTTGTAGAATGGCAGTGTTTCACACGGAAACCTGAACAAGAACATAGATACAGTCACAACTCTGACATGTATTTGTGGGTGCCCAGGCAAGCGTGAGTGTGTGTATGTGTGCGTGCGTGCGTGCGTACGTGCGTGCGTGTGTGTGTGTGTGTGTGTGTGTGTGTGTGTGTGTGTGTGTGCGTGTGCGAGCGTGCGCGTGTGCGTGCGTGCGTGTGTGGGTGTTGTCACCATTCAATGACGTGCCAGCGAGGGTGGAAAGAGGAGTAGTAGTTAAACTAGGTATTTTCACAAGTGAGCCTAACGTCACTTCCTACTAACGTGCCAGCAAAGCTTGGAACAGAAGTGGTTAACGTGAGTCTGGCGGTCGTCTGCAAATACGCTAGCGAAGTTTGGAAGAGGAGCGTTCAATGATATCGATTTAGTCACACGTGAGCACGGCTGTTTTATCCTAATTTGCCAGTGAAGCTTCGAAGAGGTGTGGACGTGTGTGTGTGTGTGTGTGTGTGTGTGTGTGTGATCTAATGCCAGCATACGCATCATACATACAAGCGCTGCAGGAGCCCGAACACAAGTCCAAAGGGCATCCTAACAAACCGGAACAGACCCATACGTGTTGTAAACGCCGCCTTTGGACGATCTTCCGGTTTAACCACAATCTGCCAGTACACTTTTGCAAGATTTATCTTAAATATATAACCCTGAAGTATAAACTGAAAACCCTTTCCTAGATAGTATGATTTCCTGACATTTAAACTATTCAAAATAAATCACATGTAGTAATCGTTATACTGTATTTAGTCTAATTTGTTGTAAACTTTGCCCTGGACTTTTTCTCAACAGTGTCAAACACCAGTAAACCAAATTTGCACAATGTAAAATATTGTGAAGATCTTTCCAGCTGTCCCCTTAATGAAGGTGTCACTTACTTAGAAGGACATTACAGCTTCTATTAGCGTTTTCAGCACTGTTTTCAATAAGTAAGACTGTAATGACTAGCCACCATTGCATTACACGTTCATCAGAGGTATGTTAAATGATGTGCAAATCTTGCAACAAAGATTAGTTTACATTCTATCAAATCAGAACATTTATGTAATTTCTATCGAGCGAATGAGTAATCACAAATAAAACTGTTGCTAGACGTAGAACAGAGATACGTCACATATAGGTATCTATTGCCAAACATGGCAAAGAAAGTCTCCCTCATTCTGTGGTGAATCAAACCACTGAAGTCCAATGGAAGCACCAAACCAATCCGTCCTACACGACTCGGCAATGATTATTCCGAAGGTAAACCACTACAACACCAACTGTCGTTGTGACTTGAATAAACATATACTAGGAAAAATAGATTTGAGGGCATCAGAAAAAGAAAGTGCCAAAGAAAATAAATGTCATCAGCGATAACAGTCATCAACTAATGTCGGACATTTGGTGCATGTCTGGGCTACAAACGGCCAATCGATGAAAACGATCTTCATTTAAAGTACAAGGCGCTGAATGTGGATGTCTTAATTTAAGGGAACCACAAGAAAACAGGAGACACCATTCCCTCAATTCTCAGCTGCTCACCCCTCTTCTTCACAGCTTCCCCTTTCCTCTTGCAAGGAACATAACCATACACGCCATTGAATTGCTTACGTTTTTTTCTCTTTTTTTTTCACTCTTTCATCTCAGACCGCTATTTCGGGTTGCATTTGAAAGTTGTAAGCATTCCTGTCGAAATCTGATGGAACAAAAGCTGTAGACCAAAGGGTTTATGACACTGTTGATGAAGTAAGATCGCAGTCCAATACGGTAGCCATTGATACCCAAAGCCTCAATAAGAGCAGGTTCCCCCTGGCGAGAGCGCACCGTCACCAAAGTGATGTAAGGAAGATAGTTGATGATGAAAGCCACTGTGAGCACGAACATCATGAAGGTGGTTCTGTTCGGGATCTTCTTCACAGCGCCGTGTGGTTTCGGGGTGGTCTTGTCACGGCTGACAAAGCCTTTGGCGTTATGGGCCGCCTGTCTGGTCTGTGACAGACCTGCACGTGACCCCGATGACGCTCCTGCACGCTGCTCTCGCTCTGAGCTTATTCCGCCATTGTTGTGAACTTTGACACCACCAGAGACAGCCCTGTTATTCACGCTGGTTGGATGGAGATCATTTCTTCGATGTCTGTTCTCAGTGCTACTTACGATGTCCTTAACGTGATGTTGTGCTGGTTTTGTTCGTGAATCCTTAACGTATCTTCATAGACAGGAGCATTTTGACTAATTACTGCAGAGTCCGTTTTTGATATGTCATTTCTGGCTTTGGTAGACTGTTGACTACTGACAGAAGAGCTGTGTGTGCCCCCTGAAGAACCGTCTTCAATGGCCAAGGCATGTGAATGCCCAACACCTACGTTAGTTGTGTGTTTGCCGGCAGCAGTGTTCATGATGATGGCTGTATTCTTCTTGTGCAACCACAGTTCCCGCGCTATCCTCACATAGGACACCAGCATCAGCATAAAGCATAGGGCCATTAAGACGTTGCTGATGACATTGTAAATGAAGAGGAAAAGAGATGAGGCGTACTGGTTGTCGATGGAACATTCCAAACCGGTGACGTTGCTGTCCGCGTAATGCACTAGGCCAGGCCCAGTGAGGACCACGTAGGGCGCAGTGAAGAACACAGCCATCACCGAGCACCCCACCAGAACGACAACGGCGTGTTTGACGGGTGGGGGTTGGACTCTGGGTTGCAGATGGCCCTCTGACGGTCAAAAGCCACGGCCACCAGAAGAAGCGCCGACAGGGAGCTGATAAGGCTCTTCACAGTGCGGAAGAACTTGCACAGCCAGCGGTCCTCGAAGTGTTGATGAAGCGGATCTCAACAATGTCCGCGGGCAGGGTCAGCACGTTGTGCATCAGGTCACAGACACTCATGGCCAGAATGTACGTCCTGGTCACGCTGGGTTTGAACCTCTTGTAATACACCATGAACACCAGGGTGTTACCCGTCAGGCCAAACGGCACGCCGAGGGCGATGTAGGATAGCGTCGGGACCAGAGCTGCCACAAACTGGATGTTCTTGCTTTCTAAGTAGTCTTCGATGTTGAAGGGAATGGCGGGTGATGTGGTGGGTGTCTGGTTGGAAGAATGAAACTGGGTTGTGACGTCTCCCAGGGAAACTGGAATTGCAGTGTCCACCATTGTTTACATTATACCGTTTACAAACAGGGTTCACAAGGAATGTATTTTCAGACCCAAAAAGTCTGCTTATGTGAGCTCCACTGATTCACACTGCAGTCACAGTGAGCTGGAGAAGAACCTGCAACAATACACACATGCAGTCAGTGTAGTTTGCTCTCTCTCTCTCTCTCTCTCTCTCTCTCTCTCTCTCTCTCTCTCTCTCTCTCTCTCTCTCTTCCCACGTTAGGTTTGTCCAGCAATAAAATTGGTTCATAAAAGCTCATTCAACCCCACGTGACTGGCGTGTGACCTACTTTACTCACACTCAGTACAGTGATGAGGGAGTGATGGACTAATGATCAATGACGTAGCCCTGTGTACTGTCACTAAACCGTACTGGCAGATATCAGGAAATGGATCATTAATCGCTTCGTTCTCCATAGTACCAGTATTACAGATATCGTTCTAAATTGTCTTCACCACAAATGAATCTTCTCTTTGAAGCATAAAATTGTATTGGAAGTAGATACCATTTTCCTTCACCTTGATCACGTTGCGGCAAAAGGCAGATCTTTCAGGACTGCTGTGCAGACAAGCTCCAAGTCAAGTCAAGTCAGGTCAGGTCAGGTCAGGTCAGGTCAGGTCAAGTCAGGTCAAGTCAAGTCAGGTCAAGTCAAGTCAGGTCAAGTCATGTCAAGTTAAGTCAGGTCAAGTCAAGTCAAGTCAAGTCAAGTCAAGTCAGGTCAAGTCAAGTCAAGTCAAGTCAAGTCAAGTCAAGTCAAGAACACTTTATTATCTCCAAAGAGAAATTAAGAGTGGCCATAAAATCAACAAATCACAAATTACCTGTCACACCCACCCACTCGCTCACATAGAATCACACACACACACACACACACACACACACACACACACACATATATATATATATATATATATATATATATATATATATATATATACATATATATATATATATATATATAGATATATATAAATATTAGAATTAAAAGGCCACTCAGAGTGTTAAAAGTGCTCAACCAAACAGGGAGCGACATAAAACCTACAGATCTGTTTCAAGCTAAAAGAGCTCTCCTCAGGGTACAAAACTGGGCGCACCACCAGTGTTATATAGTGTGTTGTGTGGGCGCGTGAGCACTGTACGTGTGGCACGTGGCCTGTAGTTTTTTTTATCTTTTTGGGGCGCGTTCAGGGGGGACGTGCCAGGGGATGGTGCATTGATAAAGATTTCCATTATGCCTGCAATTGTTTATCATTTTTCTACTTTAGAGTTCAGAGATGCTAGATGGGGTTTACATAATATCAGCCACACTTTTCTGTAGTACATAGATTGCATTTTTTAGAAATGTTGTTGTATGGTGTTGCTCTTTTTATAATTTTCCATGATATGTTATAATCTATTTTCTTATCTTTAAGCTTCCAAATATATTTGCTTAATTCTGTTTGGTTTTTATATTTTTCCTGCTTGAAAGACTGTTTGTGGTTTGCATATCTGGTTTTAAAACGGTTAGCCGTGATCCCTATGTATGTTTCTTTATCACTGTCCGTTGTTACTGTAGCTTGGTACACAATATTATTGTAGAGACATTTATTATTCAGAGGGCACTGGTCCTTTTTTGTGCAATTACAAGATGTCCTTTCGTCACCCTCTTTGGTTGTATTGCTTTTGGTTTTATTGGAAGAATCAATATATTTTTAAGGTTAGGCATACACGAGTACGATAGCTTGATGGTGTTTTTATTGAATATTTTAGATAGTACATGTTTTTTGGGAATGATGTTGTAAGGATTCTTAAGAACTCTTTTCCTACGTTAGTTTTTGTTCTTCCATCATATGGAGGGTTATACCATATAATCTTTCTTTTCCTGTTTTTCTTATTGCTGTTCGTGTTGTTATCTGGGTTGTATTGTAATTTGTAGTTGTAACCACTTTTATACAGCGCCTCTTGGTATTCGGCTGCTGCACTGTTAAATGCTTTCTCATTGCATGACAGTTTAGACAGTCTTTTGTTTATACCATTAGGTATGGTTTTTAGAATGGAGGGGGTGGATGGTTACTTTTGATGTCTACGTAGACAGGTGTGTCATTAGGTTTTTTGTATGGTTTGTATGTATGATCCTTGAGGTCTAATGTATGTCTAAGTAATTTACTATTTTTTTGTTAGCTTCTACTGTAATTTTTAGGTTATGGCTTTGGAAAATTTTACAAAGTTCTTTCTTCTTGTTTTCAATGGTTTTGGGTTTATTGTTTAGCATGGCAAGGCCATCATCTCTGTATAGGCCAACCTGTTTACCAAGTATTTTCTGTATATGAGACAACATGAAGAGTCCAACCAATTCACAGGTTTCTCCATCATAAGATCCCATCGTGACATCGAATGTGGAGTTTTTGCTGTTTTTTTTTTTAATCCAAGTTTCATTGTTGCTATGGAGGAGGGTTTTCTTGGTGTGGAAAAAATAATTTCCATCTCAGAATCTGTTATATTTGTGTATTTGTTGGCGAATCTTAAAGCTTTAGTAAGTAATTCCTCATCAATAGAAGGGTAGAAATCCACTATGTCGAAAGTAATGAACATTGTGCTTTTCTGTTTGTTCAATTCTTTAAACCATTGGATAACTTCATAACTATTTTTCCAGAGATTATATTCAGTGTTTGTTTTTATGTTCTCTATTGCTTTTTCCAGATTTTTTTTTTTTTTTTTTACTGATCTTGCCTAGTTCAGATTTTGATGGGTTTATTAGTCTGCAAGTAGGGTTGTTATGGAAGTTAGGTTTGTGGTCTTTAAGGGTTATGAAAGCTTCTTTTATTGCTGTTGTTTCTATCCTATCACCTAAATCCATGTGGTGCACAAGCTCCTTTTTTTTTTTGCAGATGTTGTCATATATAGTCTTATCAGCTTTTTTATAATTTTTCTGAATATTCTTGTTGAGGAGTTGAGAGTACTCATTAGGTTCCATTTTATAGAAATTGCTTGTCTTGTCAGCCTTTATGAATATTTTTTTGTCATTTTGGATTGTTTTATGTCATTATTCAATGTCGTTTGGAAGTTATTATATGATTTTCTAAATTCAATACTAGCTATTAGTTTTTTCATGCTTTCTTCAAAAGGTTTCATTTCCTCTATTACAGGTGGCGATCTCCATGACTTAAAGCCATAAGTTTTTTTTTATCTTCTTTTTAGCATCTGGATTCAAAAAGAAAAACGCTTTCCATCTCATATTGCGCACAAATATTTCAGTCTGCTCTATGAGTTTTTTTATGTAGAGTTGGGGTTAGAAAAAGGTATATTTTTGGTAGACTGCCCAAAGTTGATTTTCTCCATTTTAAATTTAGATTCTGCTAGGCCACAGTGCTCAACGTGAGGAGCAGTTAGTAAAATTAGAATTAAAAGGCCACTCAGAGTGTTAAAAGTGCTCAACCAAACAGGGAGCGACATAACAGTTTAAAATAGGTTTAAAATGAAGGATTAAAAATCTATGTACTACAGAAAAGTGGCTGATATTATGTAAACCCCATCTAGCATCTCTGAACTCTAAAGTAGAAATGATAAACAATTGCAGGCATAAATGGAAATCTTTATCAATGCACCATCCCCTGGCACGTCCCCCCTGAACGCGCCCCAAAAAGATAAAAAAAACTACAGGCCACGTGCCACACGTACAGTGCTCACGCGCGCACACAACACACTATATAACACTGGTGGTGCGCCCAGTTTGTGTACCCTGAGGAGAGCTCTTTTAGCTTGAAACAGATCTGTAGGTTTTAATCCTTCATTTTAAACCTATTTTTTAAACTGTTATATAGATATATATATATATATATAAACAATAAATTCTTATGTCTCAGATTGTAGAAATAGGGGGTGATAAGCCACTGCAGATTTCTAGAATCTGAGACATAAGAGCAAGCTTTGTTTATAATTCAATATTTCTTGCAATCTTTTGCAACACTAGCTGCTCTGTAAGTTGCTGGAATGATGCTCGGTACTTATCCTTGGATTTATTGTTTTATTGTAATTTAGTCCCTTGTGGATTCATTCCAAGAACTGGCCCTCAGCACTTGTGTCTTAAGAGGTTATCTTTTTTTATATTTTCTACTTTTCACAAGAAAATGGAGCTTGTTTTGCTCTTTCATGATTTTCTTTTTGCTTCTTAGGTGGCACCTTTGGTTAGCTTTTTGAAAACTCAACAAAACACTACGGTATTGCACACCAACCTTTTTCTGGTATAGCATTCTTCTTAAAACCGAAAAGGCAGAGGAGAGTCAAATTACCACTTTCCATGGTCACAGAGGAGAAACAATCAGGTTTCGAAATATCGGTATCTGACCAGGAGTTATATGTTAGTGAGCTTTCTCCCCATTGGAGATGGTTTTCCGCTTCGGAGTCTATAAGCTTGCTGAAGGTTCATTTTGAGAAGCATTTTTATTATTCCCCATTTCACCCACTCAAACACATACAGTCAGTTAGGCAGAATCATCTACCACTGCAGATGTGAAGCTTATCACCCCTCTATTTCTACAATCTGAGACATAAGAGCAAGCTTTGTTTATATATATATATATATATATATATATGTATGTGTGTGTGTGTGTGTGTGTGTGTGTAAGTTTAAAAGTATGATTTAAATAGGAGATTAAATTTTATCTCCTTTTTTAATTATACTTTTAAACTTATGTCGCTCCATTTCCGCTTGAGCGTTTTTGGAGTCCTTGCCGGCTCTCTAGTTTTATTTGTTGATATATATATATATGTGTGTGTGTGTGTGTGTGTGTGTGTGTGTGTGTGTGTGTCCCTTGCATTCTTGAATGGATCCTCAAGCATAGGCTCAAAGATTGTCCCCTTCATTTTATACTATTTGTATAACGGTTTTAGCTGCGAAGTGAGATGACTGCAGGCGAAAATCTAAACAAATCTTAAATAAATGTTAGCGAACCGCACAGAGAAACGTGGACAAACGAGTCACAAGACAAAACACAACGCCTTTCAACCTCTTAAGTCTTCTTCAGGCAAGATACACACAAATAGGACAATGAAAATTCACTTAGCTTTGATCGCTTCAGAGTTCAGCGTAAGGAAGGCGTTGAATGAAAAAAATAACGTTTTTAGTTTTTCAGCAACTCTTTTCCTCTCCATACTTTCGTTTTGTTTCATTTTACTACCCTTCGCTGGCTGTTTTGGGGGCGCTGTTGGATTCTTCTTTGAACCCTTGGTGGTGAGAACACCACAGAATTATGGACTGTGGTGTCTCTATTTGACGCCAAGAGCACAGACACAATCAGCCGTGTCTCCCTGATGGGTCCGATCCAGCGGACGAAAGCCCTAGGAGCAGGCAATATAAATAGATCTGCCTTCGAGAGGGATTGCGATGGTTCCCTTATGTGGCCAGCGAAGGGTTTTCATATTGATAACATGTTTTCTTATTTTATGTTCCCATTTTCTTCATCTTCAACCCTCACCCCCACCCCATTTTTTTTTCTTCTTTTTTTTTTTTTTTTTTTTTTTTTTGAATATTCAAATCTATGTCAAGTCATTACAATAATGACTTGTTAGCCTGCACTTGTTTCCCCCACTACTTCATTGTTCAGCACTAGATAGATAGATAGATAGATAGATAGATAGATAGATCTACAAACAAGTTTTCTGAACCGGATCTTACTGAAAGTTTAGTTATGATTCAGGAATTTGGTGGAATTGGGAACAAACCTGTTGTTTGGTTCTATTTGTCTTGAATTTGGAAATTTGAATCTTCATCCAGAGAGTAGAACGTTGTAGGTTTTGATAGACCATGAGAACTGTCGCAGCAATTGTTCACAGCTTTTTTTTATTTTGTGACTTGACATTTATACGATTTATCTAACTGTTCTTGATTTGCCAATAATCTTCCCACGTGCATTCACCACTCTGTTTAAAATGTTTTTGTTTTTCACGCTAAGATTTTCAAATCAGCATAAAAAGCCAAAGGACAACACTGATTCTACAAAACAACAATAAAACGCATTTAAGATGTCCTTTTTAACAGCAAGAGACCAAAGTTTCTGAAAACAGTATATTCTAGATTGACATATTTTTAAAGATAAATTGAGTATTTGTGTCGAAATTTCTGCTTATCATCTAAAATAGTACCCAGACACTTATATTCACTTACACGTTCCACTTTGGTATTTTCGATATACAAGTGAAGGACAGGAGCTGGGTTTCTTCGAAGATCAGTTGCCATCTCCTTTGTCTTACTTACGCTCAAGTATAGACAGTTCTCTTTACACCATGTACAAAAACGTTCCACCTCTTGAAAATAAATGGTATCTGAATTTGACAGGTCTTCTAAAGCAAAATCATCTGAGTACTTTATCACAGGAGTGACAGAAGAGCCAGTACAATCATTTGTATAAAGAATAAAGAGTTCAGGGAAGAGAACGGCGCCTTGAGGTGCACCAGTAAATGTGGTTCTAGCTAATGAATATTTTCCCTCAAAGCGTATGCACTGTAACCTGTTGACTAAAACGTTCATAATCCATAAAATCAATTTTAGGTTGACCTGTAAAATTTGAATTTCTTTGCCATAATGTGTTGTTGAATAGTATTAAAAGCTGGCGAGAAATCAATAATCAGGAAGCAAAAAAGAAAAAAGAATCTTTGTTTTCAAGGTATATGTATGCATGGTTTAAAAGAGCGATTATTGCAGCATGTATACTTCTGTTCTGTTTGTATGCAAATTGGTATGGATCACAAAGCTGTTTGACTTGGGGAAGAAGAATCTAAAAAGACAAGGCGTTCAAAATATTTCATTACAAGCGATGTCCAAGCAACAGTTCTATCGACATTCAAGGTACTCGGATTTCTTGTTTTTTTTTAGTACAGGATAGACTGTTGACTTTGTTTCCAGACAGAGGGCACAACTCCACAATTCAAAGACCACGAGAACAGCCTAGAGAAAACATATGACATTGTTCTGAACATGATTTTAAAAGATTTCCACAATATTGTCTGGGCCTGCAGCTTTAGTTATCTTTATCGTTTTGAGCAAATCTCGAACAGCAGAATCATCAATATGAAAAAAAAATCTCCATCATCGTTATCACAACTGTTTAAAATATTCGAAAAAAAAACAAGTTTCAAATTTTCACCAACATGTTTCATTTCAAAAGGACAATAAAAATCATTTAGTTTGTTAGCAAAATCACATTCCTTTGCTGATAGATTACAAACACTTCGTGGTTTATTCTGTCCAGTGATAGTTTTTACCCATCCCATTCATTTCGCATGTTTCCCGAATCAAACTGCTTTTCTACGTTTTCTCTGTATGCCATCTTTGCGTCCTTTATTTCATGTTTTAATTTTCTTTGAACTGTTTTCTTTACAAAATTATCGTTCGATTGAAATGCAATTTTTTTTTCATTCAGTGTTTTCTTGAAAGATTTGAAAACCGAAGGATTATTGTTCGGAAAATTTTTCACAGGTTTCGTCGGTATCAACATGTTTTCACAAAAGGTAACATAATCAGAGATGATATTAGCAGCTTCAGCTACATCAACACAAGCATCAAAAAAACACGTCCCAGTCTGTGGCACTGATAGCAAGCTGGCAGTTGTTCTTTGCTTGGTGAAGGGTGGGGGGCGTGTTATGTCACATTCTGGGAGTTCTGCGCTTACATATTCCTCTTTTCTGTGACGCTATCGTTTTTTTAAGACCTGTGTTTCTTTTTTCGTTACTGTCATCTAACTGATTATCTGCCATTGTGGACCACCATCTGTCTTTGTACTGTAAACTCAGACATTGTTTTTCAACCTGTGCTGGTAGTTTACGACATATGACATGCCAGCGTTTGTGTTGCAGTTCCGTCGTGAAGGTGGTGCACACTGTCCAGTGTGGACACTGGCTGCCCTGTCTACAGCGCTACCCTTTGCCTGGGTGGCTTTTTTTTTGTATTTTTGATGGTATTTCCGTGTTTTCCTTGACATTTTGCACGATGTTTGACAATTTGGGAGCGCTCAATCAGAGGAAATGCATTGTGCTCTCAGACAGCCTGATTTCCTATGCAACAAGATAACGACAGGCTGGGTATCCTGTCATACCAACTTTTGTTATTTTTTTCAGGATGCATTCATATTTGCGGCGCGGTTGTGTGTGTGTGTGTGTGTGTGTGTGTGTGTGTGTGTGTGTGTGTGTGTGTGTGTGTGTGTGTGTGTGTGTGTGTGTGTGTGCGTGTGTGTGTGTGTGTGTGTGTGTGTGTGTGTGTGTGTGTGTGTGTGTGTGTGTGTGTGTGTGTGTACATGAATGCGTGCGTGCGTGTGTTCATACGTAGGTTGGCGCGACCATGTGTGTTTGTGTTTGTGTGTGTGTGTGTGTGTGTGTGTGTGTGTGTGTGTGTGTGTGTGTGTGTGTGTGTGTGTGATAAGGAGAAACTCTAAGTAAGAATTAAACTGTAAAAAAATAAAACGAAAGTAAAAACAAAAAGTAGACAACAAGGTCATGAAACAGCAATCACGGGATTGAGCCAACTGGGTTTAACATAAGAATTCGTACAAAATCTAAGAGATACATGTTATCCCGGACTATGCACTTTGAAGCATCCTTTCTAAATTCTGACAAATCGGAATCAAAGTAGGGACAAAAGTATAGAACGTGTGTTGTTGTACAATTATCATTGACGCCGCAAGCACATCGGATATTCTTGACATATTTTGTTCTGAATGCATTTATTTTTAACCAAAATA
>JADBJO010024347.1:20000-22500 GCA_016801955.1 Conus betulinus
TGTAAAGTATCCACAAAACAAGGTCGGTAACTCTCCTTCACCTCTGTATGGGCATACCTCCATGTTGTAAACTTCCACAGGTAAGGGATTCGTATGGGTCGATGTCTCTTTCATTAAAAATTACTGTATACGTTTCTCTCTCTCTCTCTCTCTCTCTCTCTCTCTCTCTCTCTCTCTCTCTCTCTCTCTCTCTCTGAGATACTGCCAGCCATCGTTTTAGATATAGGCTTGAACATGAACGAGAAGTGTTGTGTCGTTTGTGTAGCAGCGCTAAAGAGGATGAAATTAATTTCTTGTGTTGTGGTCCCGTTCTCCAGGATGTTAGAGAGAAACTAATCAAGCCTAAGTGTTTTATCCCTATAACTTTCGATTCAATATGTTATTGTCGTCTAGAATCAGACCACACTTTTAACACTTGCAAGGTTCAGATGTATAAAGCTTTGAAAAGATTACGAAAAGCAACATTGTAGCATGTTACAGTTATAATTTGTGTCAATGTTACTTCGTCCTATGCAAGTAAGTATGAAATTGATACAATATTTAGAGTACTCCGAAAACAATTCTTGTCATAAATTTGATTTCATTACCATATGTGTCACCCCCTTCAGTTAGGGGCTTTGGCCTATACTGAATAAATTATTCGTATTCGTATTCGTGTTCGCATTCTCTCTGTCTCTCTCTCTCTCTCTCTCTCTCTCTCTCTCTCTCTCTCTCTCTCTCTCTCTCTCTCTCTCACACACACACACACACACACACACACACACACACACACACACACACACACACACATACACACACACACACACACACACACACACACACACACACACACACACACACACACATGTCCATGCTGTAACGCAGAACGGAACCAAGAGTGTGATATAACGAACTGCGTCTGAAAATGACCACACCTTCAAACTCCCCGAACACCAACGCACCAGCCATCCCCAGCGATCACGAGGCCGACAACTGTGTCCTGATTGGTTGGAACACCAGTGTCCCATGGGACAACCCCAGAAACCTCCTCAGTGTGGGAACAGCCACCGTCATTGAAAAGGTCGTGACTGCCGTTCTCTTCCCTGTCCTGTATTTGATCGGAGCTCCTGCCAACATCGTCAACATGGTGGTTTTCTACAGGCAGGGCCTGAGAGAGAGAACCAGCCTCTGTCTCTTTTGTCTGGCACTCGTTGATCTCACCTACCTCACCTTTCACTTAATCCTCTTTGCTGATGGTTTTCACACTCCCTTCACAACGGAGAGGCTTGGAGTGATACACGTCTACATCACGAACAACAACATCACAGGGCTCACTGGTGCCAGGTACGCGTCCATGGTGATGTCAGTGATCGTCTCCATAGAGCGGTGTGTGAGTGTCTGGCTTCCTTCAACATCCCAAAGATGTACACCGACCAAGGTCTTAGCAGTCATCATCGTCGTCAGCACGACTGTTGTAGGGTACGTGCGTTTTGTCGTCACCGCCATGTACGAGCAGTTTGCTTCTATGAACTGCGCACAAGACGAAAGTCATGGCAACTCACGGCCAGCGAGTATTACTTCCAGAATCAGGAGATGCTGAATGTTCTGGATGGAATATTCTATGGGTTATGTGTTGCTGTTGGCTGCCCGGGGATTGTTCTCGTCTCCATAATCATCACGGCTGTAAAATTACAGCGAGCCCTTCGACAGAGTGACCGTACATCTTTCTTCTTGTCAGACAAAGAAATCAGCTCGACCAAAATGGCCATTTGGCTGTCCCTGAAATTCTTCGTTCTGTCTATCCCCTTCATCATTCAGCGAATTTCCCCAATCGTTGACCCTCGATTCAGTGACGTTGTCAGTATTTGAACACGTACACCACTGTGGTCAGTGTCGCTCACCTGTCTTCCTACCTGAGCTCCAGTGTCAATGTTTCGTGTACTACTTCACCAGCTCCAGGTACAGAGAAACCTTACATCTTCTGCTGGGCTGGAAATGCTCTTCACGGTAGAGTCAAGGACGAGAGTAGCATTGGAAGTGTTCATAAACAATGTGTAGCTGTGACACACAAACGAGTCGAACTGTTCGGCAAATGGCAGCTTCGTGCTTGTTTTCCTGTGAGGACTGAAGAGAAGGTATCTACGGATCAGAGCGCGTGTCATGATCACTCGAGCCAGAGCCGATTTGATCTGGCATTTCTCGCGGATTTCTTCCTTCTTTTTAAGCAATACATGATAAGAAGTGTTTCTTTGCTGTTACTGTTTCCTAGCCCTTAAAATCTTATTTGCAAAACAATTCAGGTAATAGATGCATGGAAAGCTGAAACTGGGAATGGCTTTTTGCTTGTCGAGATCGGTAAGTACTTTCCCTTTTACGTGTTGGTCTTAGCAAACCTTCGACTAATCTTTTAAAAAGCAGAAAATACGGCATAGTAACAGCCCTCTTTCGTTCCCTTCTCTGCTTCCATCAATATATGTGTAACAAATGCACATAGTAAAAATGCATGATCACATGCCAAATG
>JADBJO010024348.1:0-5000 GCA_016801955.1 Conus betulinus
CTGTTACGAAGATGATGAAAATGAAGTTCATTTTTTTGTTGTTAGCAATTAATCCTTCCTAAGTACTTAAGAATTTTTTTTTATAATTCAAACTGCTTATATTAATGGCATCATCAAATTAAAACACCATTACACAGTTCGCATTGTGTATGTATAAAGCATTTAGAATGCAAAGTGATGTGTTAAGACAGTGAATTATATGTTAAACTAGTTAAATCAGTTGAACTGCGCGGTTTGATAGGTTTTTACCCCTTCCTAGGGGCTCTGGCCTTTATAAATAAAACAGTCTCTCTCTCTCTCTCTCTCTCTCTCTCTCTCTCTCTCTCTCTCTCTCTCTCTGTGTCTGTCTCACACACACACACACACACACACACACACACACACACACACACACACACACACACACACACACACATGAATGATGACGATGAATCCGTAAAATCATTTGCAAAGTGTACTGCAGAGGCGTTTTAGTAGTAGTAGAACAAGCGAAAACAATAGCGAGTGCATAAGTTAAGAAACGAAAAACTTAAAGAAGGTGTGTGTATGTGTGTGTGTGTGTGTGTGTGTGTGTGTGTGTGGCAGAAGGGGGGGGGAGGGGGTTGGAGAGAGGGGAAATTTGTGTTATGTGCCATGATTTCTACTTAAACGTACTGCACTGGGTAGTCAGGATCATTTTGATTTGAAGTCCTGTATTTGTTCCTGTTTGGTGGTGGAGCTGGTGATTCTGTTGTGATTGGTTTGTGTCGCGCCCCCAAGTAAAGCTACTGGTATTAAAGGCTTCCTCTTTCCAAGATTCGCTTTACGGTTATTATTGACTGGCTGGCTGGCTGCTGTCTGGCTGGCTGGCTGTCTGTCCGTCTGTCTCTCTGTGTGTCTGTCTCTCTCTTTCTCTCTCTCTCTCTGTGGCTTTCTCTCTCTCTCTCTCTCTCTCTCTCTCTCTCTCTCTCTCTCTCTCTCTCTCTCTCTCTCTCAAGTAATTCTTTTAATTACCTAAATGATATCCTCCATAGATTAATGATTTTATGCTCATAGGAAAACCGGCCTTGCATTTGATTTTCATCAGCTCCTTTGCTTTGTTCGTCTGTTGGTTGTTGCTCTTGCTGTTGCTGTTGTTGTTGTTGCTGTTGTTGTTGTTGGTGGTGGTGGTGGTAATGGTGTGTGTGTGTGTGTGTGTGCGTGTGTGTGTGTGTGTGTGTGTGTGTGTGTGTGTGTGTGTGTGTGTGTGTGTGTGTGTGTGTGTGTGTGTGTGTGTGTGTGTGTGTGTGTGCGTGCGTCGTCTTTTATGCATTTGATTAAGCAGTCTTCTTTGTCACATTTTCCATATATTTCCTTTTAAGTAACGCTTCTCCTTTTTGAACAGTGCATCACATCAAAATGATGAATTCCTTGCATTCGATCTGCCTTTTTCATTTTTTTTTTTTTGTTTTGTTTTGTTTTGGTTTTGCTATCTCTATCCACTGATTCCCTAGCCTCGGTTGACAAATATCATCGATAAATATTTATTCTTCGGTAATAAATTGTGCTTGTGTGAGGAGGCGAGGGGGAGGGGGAGACTAAGGGTGAAGGTGGTTACATTTTGGAAGACAAATGAAAATCTGCCACTGCCTCCTCTGTGTTTGTGCAGTTGCTCTGGAGGAAAGCGCTGATTGATATGAGCATGGAGAATTCATTTCTTGTGCCTGTGTGCCTTTCGTTTTTCCTGTTCCCTCTCTTTCTTTCAATTTTCTGTCTGCTTTTTTTCCCTTTCCTTTCTTACTTTCTACCTTTAAGGGTCTTTTCTCAGGCGTTTTCTCCCCTTTTAATCATCTTCTTTCGAAATTTGAAAACATTTTTCATAGCTTCATACTCCTTTTCAATTTTGTTTTTAGTTCCTTCCGTTCTAAGTATTCCTTGCTTTCTTTCTTTCGATCTGTCTGTCAGTTTGTCTTTAACGTTCAGTTTTGTGTTGATCATTGATTTATTTGCCACTGTTTTTCTCCCCGATCATATTTAATATCACGTTTGCTTTGTTTTCTTTTTTTTCAATTCTCAAGCGTCGCGTTTATCTCGGCGACTGTAAATTCCCGAATGCTCTCCATCTGCATAGAAAGCGGTAATGCAAAGCACAAACGTCATCCCAGTCAGAATGTATCACTTTGAAAGACAGGTCTGGGTTTAAAGAAAAGGGGGGCACAAAAGGAATGTTTTCTCCAGCGAATGCCCTCTATGCCTTAAGGTTTCTCCAATGTAGAGGTGCGGAAGGACCAGCACAAGACAACTGTTTCGCTCTGTCCGGAGCTCATCAGGCTTGCTACATTTATCTGCTGATAAGCAGTTCCACCTAAACGGATGAGAAACTTTATTATCTTCATTAGTAGTAGTAGTAGTAGTAGTAATAGTAGTAGTAGTAGTAGTAGTATCGTTATTATTATTATTATTATCATTATTATTATTTATATAGCGCCTGTCCTCGGCTAAAGACCAAGCTTTAAAACGCTTTACAATCCACTCTCTTTACAGGCTGCCCACCTGGGTAGTGCTGACTGAAGAGCTGCCAGCTGGCGCTTCATTCAGGTGTTTTCCCGAGTCATCCAGTCAATATCGTTCAATATCGTTCACTCAATTTCCTTACTTCCTTCATTATTTCCATTTCTTACGCACGGTGCATGCTTTGTGTAACGTGTCATCCATACCAACGGCCAAACTGGGCCTTCTCTTCCGAAAGCTGGTGATGGGATTTTACGTGCATGCAAGATGTTATGCGTGCGTTCACACACACGAAACCTAGTGTGATTCGAAGGACTTCCCAAAACTGAGCTATTCCTGCCTAAAAGAAAAAAAATGACTCCAAGCAGCGCAGATGAGCACTCAGTGACGGGGAGAAAGGGGGGGGGGGGGGGGGGGGGGGGGGGGCTAGTAGCCAGCGATAGTAATCAGCAAAGATTACTACTGTTTAAAGATCCCCTAGTCTAAAACACTGTGTTCCACAAGCCTAAAGTTCTCCCAGGTTGTTGCAAAACATGCACAAATAGAAACGATGATAAGCCCTGGCCCTCATGCTTCCCATCCCGGAAGACAGGGTAATGCCAACGCCAAAGGCGCGCCGCTGGTCTAGGGAATCGTGCTGCTGCATGGAATTCTATAAATCGTAAGAAACATTGCTACATTGATAACCTGTGATTGAGGAATGGGATGGCAAATAATGCCAAGACCTGTTTCGGAACGTCAAAGATGGAGAACCAAATAGGCAGGCAGTCAGGCAAGTGTCTAGATAGACAGATCAGATGCATAGGTAGCTAGCTAGCTTGAAAGATAGCTGAAAAGGCAGACCGAGAGAGAGAGAGAGAGAGGGGGACAGACAGACAGAGAGACAGACAGACAAACAGGAAGATAGGCAGGCATATAGATTGACAGACAAATAGGTTGACAAATAAACAGACAGTCGAATGGACAGACAGACAGACCGACAGGTAAACAGACAGATAGGTTAATAAATAGACAGACAGACAGAATGATAGACAGACAAATAGACAGACAGATAGACAGGTAGACAGACAAGGACACAGATAAATAGGTAGATAAGTAGATAGTTGGATAGATGGATAGACAAACATCGACTTAAGTCAATACAGAGAGAGAGAGAGAGAGAGAGGAGAGAGAGAGAGAGAGGGAGGGAGGGGAGGGAGGAGGGAGGGGGAGAGAGAGAGAGAGAGAGAGAGAGAGAGAGAGAGAGAGAGAGAGAGAGAGAGAGAGAGAGAGAGAGAGAAGAAGAAGAAGAAGAAGAAGAAGAAGAAGAAAAAACAAGAACAAGAAGAGGAGAAGGTGCGGAGGAGGAGGAGGAGGAGGAGGGAGGAGGAGGAGGAGGAGGAGGAGGAGGAGGGGAGCAAGACGAGGTAGAAAAAGAGGAGGAAGAGGAGAAAGAGGAGGACCAGGAAGCAGATGAGATGATACAGTTGGATCCTTTTGTTACAGAGCCGAAGAAGAGGTGTCAGCTATTTCAGTCTAGCCAGCGTAAAATGAGCGGGTCTGTTTGGCTACACCAGCCCTTTTATCACACCAAACGACACTACAAGGGAGACCACAGACTTCCACCAATGTCAAAACGGATCCTGGATCCGGCCGTTGATCCGGATGTGCACTAGGGATCTGATCGTAGATTCGTCACTGACCCCACATCCCTGTCTTTCTACTAAGTTTTCTTCAAGTCACACCAAGGAATACTGAATGGAAGATACGAAAATAACATGTTTTTTTTTAGTGCGAGTTTATGTTATCCACGTTCAGGCAAAGACACTCGCTTTTCCATTTAATGCCAAGCGATTGCTGACACAATCGACCCGGATTCCACTGATGAGTCCAATTCAGCGGACTAAAGTCGAATCCGGAGAAGCGATATGAATGGTTCTGTTTTCGAAACGGACTTGGATGATTGCCATGTGGTGCTAGAGAAGAAAATAACATTTACACGCTAACACCCTCTCTTTATTTTTTTCATTTCGTTTCTCCCTCTTCCTTCCTCCTTCAGCATTCGCCGCTAAATTTCACCCATTAAAAAAATCTTTGCCAAATTATATTTTTTACGACGACGAGGCAATTGTTACTCTGCACTTGTCTGCCCCAAACTCCCCCCCCCCCCCACACACACACACACACACACACTGCTGTTTTATTCAACATATTAAGGTTTAGTCAATCAGTGGGAGACTGCATCTCCCAGGAAACCCAACAAAGGGCTTGTATGCATAATTCTAAGCTGCTATCAGCATTGATGTGACTGACAATACAGATATGTCTGACAACACTTGGGTTAGGTAAGGTAAGGTTACGTTTCTCATAGCCCAGCCAAGGACCATATATACGGCTACCACCGCGTTGATGTCCACTCACAAATCATCAAAAAAAAAACAACTCATTCACAAACCCTTTAAAAAATACACCTTCTAAAAAAACACATCGGAATTTTTTTTTGAAGATTCTATCTTCTGTACAATCTGAGATTAGGTAAAAAAAAAAGAAAG
>JADBJO010024348.1:10000-15000 GCA_016801955.1 Conus betulinus
GTGTGTTTGTGTGTGTGTTGTGTGTGTGTGTGTGTGTGTGTGTGTGCCAAACACACACACACACACACACACACACACACACACACACGTACACACGCATACGCACAGACACACACAGACACACACACACCCGCACGCACACGCACAGACACACACACACACGCATGCACGAACACACACACACACACACACACACGGGCACACGCATGCGTGTTCTCAAATACACCCGCGCGTGCGGACACGCTCACGTGTGCCTCCTTGAGAGTACGCACTCATGCACCCATGCTTTCAGGCACAACACACACACACACACACCACACACACACAGACGCCATACACACACACGTACACACACACACACACACACACACAACACACACACACACACACCTGCGCCATGACTTGCCTTCCACATCACACAAAGTAGCGTCTTCCGATTTGTAGATTAAGCAGTTAGTATTGGTTACTCTCCTAATCCACCCGTCCACGGTCAAATCGGGAGGACCCTTTTTTTTTCCTCCCTGAATGAGGTCTTTGGAAACTGATGCAGGGCCATGGCAACACCTGCCGGTCACCAGACATGACTGTCAACCCCAGGGAAACCCGATGGTCTAACCGTGTTGAAGTCTGCCGTGTGATGAGTAGGACACCAAGATCGTGTTAAGCCTGTTTAGCACGATACTAACTCTATTCTATGTTAGGACTGACGTCAACGGCAACCAACCATGCCGTCAGTATCTCGAGTAGTGTGTGTGTGTGTGTGTGTGTGTGTGTGTGTGTGTGCGTGCGTGCGTGCCTGCCTGCCTGCCTGCCTGCCTGCCTGCCTGCGTGCGTGCGTGCGTGCGTGCGTGCGTGCGTGCGTGCGTGCGTGTGTGTGTGTGTGTGTGTGTAACAATAACAATAACAATAACAATAATTTAATATCAGTCTTTGCAGGCCGTCCGGCCCATAATGACAAGGAGAACTGCAGTAATCAACATCTAGTTATAGGTGAACTTCATGCAAAAAGGAAAGAAAAGACATTGTTGCAGCAGCTTTTACCACATCAACATCTTACTTTTAGGCATTCAACAATATAAAGCGCAGTTTTTCAAAGCAAGCTTACCTTTAAGATTTTGACAAAGTAATTGTACTTTCAGAGTGCTAGGAAAACGATAATAATGTAGAGGCAGAAATTTCTTTCTCAGAAAAGAACACTTACAGCATACAAAAAGAAAATGCACCAAGTCTTCAATCTGGTCACCATCACATTGTTTACAGTATGGGTCAACTTTTAATTGTCCAAAACGAGGGATACCATTTAGGGGCAAGCGATTACATCTCAGTAAACAGATTGCGCGTCTGTGTGCCACATGATCCAGACTTATGATGTAATTTGCCCTAATAATTTCTGGATGGTATAAACAGTAATCCTCCTCTGAAGAGACGGAGTCGTGCCAATTTGATATGATATATCTTTCAATCTGCTCTTGAACTGTTCTATGAAATACCTAGTATGTCCCGGATCTTGCATAGCCCAAACGTAGCCAAAACCGTACTTGCATAATAATAGCCTGAGTTGTGAAGCCCAGTTCTTCCGCCCTGACAATTCATGTGCGCGTAACATGTCACAGCATTGCTTTTGGTACCTATCATTAGACAGGGTTACAATCCTGCACCAGTATTTCATAAGTCGGGTCTGTGTGTCAACGAATATTGGAAGCCTTCCACATTCTCCCTGTGCTACACTGTTTTGTTTCGTTTTTTGCGTCTCTTCCGACCCCCAGTATCATTTTGCATATTTTTTACTTGTACCTTTTCAATGGCATCGTATTTTTCAAATCCCCAGATTTCAGAACCATACAATAGAATGGGCTTAACTTTTGTATCGAAAATTTTAGATACCATATCAATTGGTAGCATTGGTAATTTACAGTATAACTTTTTTTTTTATCCCAGCGACGGCTCTTAAAGCTTTACCAGAAAGGAGTATCCACACATTTCGTCCATTTGAGGGGGGATGAAAAGATGACCCCAAGGTAATTGTAAGAGGGCTCGACTTTTAACTCGTTACCATTAAAGAACCACTTTTTCACACTTTTTGATAAAGCCACCATTTTTGAAAACAACAACCTTTGTCTTATCCATATTGACATTCAGACCCCATCTTCTGCAGTACGTTTCCAGACAGTAAATCTTCTTTTGAAGATTTGCTACAGTGTCAGATACAACAGCATTGTCATCAGCATACATCAAAAGGAAATACCCAATGGATCCCCAAAAATATCAAGCAAGCGCCACAATTCATCAGCTCAGCTTGTAATTCAGATAAGAATATGGAAAACAGAAGAGGACTTAGGACACATCCTCGGCGTACTCCAGACATGCACTCAAAATATTCTGTAATTTTATCTCCAACACAGAGACAGCAGCTTTTACACTTTTATACATCCCTTGCAGAGTTCTGAATATTTTCCCATGAATTCCTTTCGCAAGCAGTACATACAACAGCTTTTTTTCTGTCAACACTATCAAAGGCTTTAGAAAAGTCTACGAAAAGCGAGTAAAAGCGGCCACCTTGTTTGGTCAAGTACTTCTGTACAAGTGATTGCAAGGTAAAGATGTTGTCTAAGGTGCTGTAGCCTTTCCGGAAACCAGCTTGAGCTTCAGAATACATTCATGGTGGTCGCAGAAAAGTGATAATCTCCTGTTGATAATCTTATTGTAAATTTTACTGATTACGTTTAGCAAGGAAATGCTTCTGTAGTTGTCTACACATCCGCAATTGCCTTTCTTATGTAAAGGAAAAATAACTGCCTAAGGCCAGCCTTCAGGGTAGTTACCACTTTCAAATACCTTATTGAACAAAGGATGTAAAAATCTAACAAGTACGTTTCTTCCCTCATGGAAACGATCCGAAGGCAGGCCATCCTGGCCAGAAGCTTTGCCCCTTTTCATGCCTTTAATCGCATCATGTATCTCAGATTCGGAAATTTCATGGTCAAATTCAAAGGTGTTACATTCTTCGCATGTTCAGACTGATGATTGTAAAGCGTATCAGTCACTTCTTGATTGAAGTCTGCATCAACAACATTAGGTTCTGTTGTCAATAGGGACTTGAAGTAATGAAAACCGTTTACCCGGCGATATTGAACTGAGTGTTTTTTTGGTTTTATGTCGTCAATGAACGTGCTTTTTGCCAAAATGATTTTGAATTTATATCATTACATGCTTCGTTCAGGTCATTTAAAATGTTATGTCTCTCTTGTTTTGAACAGCAAAGAGACAAACGATTTTTTTCAGGTCGAGGTATTCGAGCAAGTTATCACGTTCATTTGTAAATCTGAACTTTTGCAGGTGCCCTATATTTTTCTTGCTTCGCACTTTCACATTCCTGATCCCACCACGGTGGCTGTTCACGCGAAACTGGGGGTTTGGGTTTTGACCTCATTTTTTTTTCTGCTGCTTTTTGCACTAAGGAAAAAAGGAACTCCGAGCCCATGTTCACATCCTGATTAAGAGCCTCCATAAAATCTGTCAGCCCCCTGTACTTGGTTTTCTTGTAAATATTCTGAATAGGACCCTAAATCCTGTTGTCGGATGTAAAATTTTGTCTCGTTTTCCAATTGTACATCATTTTCAGAAACTGAAGTTACACACTCAATTTTTCTGTCCTCTATGTGCAGAACAATAGGGAAATGGTCCGATTCACATCTGTCTGATATATACATATCTAAAACAAGGTCAAAAATCTGTTCTGAACAAAGAAAGTAGTCAACAACACTCATTCCCCCTGTTTGCTACACATGTTATTTCACCCTCTTTGTCACTTTCTGTTCTTCCGTTAACAAGAAATAAATCATTCTCTTTTTAAAAGTTCGATGAGGCTCAATCCAAAATTGTTTGTAGCATTATCTTTTGATTTTCGTTTTGTTTGTGGACCATCTCACAATAATTCATCAATTTCAACCAGAGGACACACGCATGTCTGTTTTCTTCAGTGTCATCTATATCTGAAACGCCCCCAGTGCGAGCATTAAAATCCCCACATAGAATCCAAGGTAAATCAGGACATTCATGCATAATTTCTGTCATATGATTTGCTAACTGATCGATTCCACTGGGGTTGTCTTCGCCGTAAATAACAGAATGTTTCTAGGGCAACATAAACAAAGGCAAAAATGACATCAAAGGAGTAATTCAAAACAGACTTACTAATCTTCAGGAACATTATCCTCTGCCTTTCCCAGCAACTGTTCAACATGTTCATCAATAGTTTTGTGCACACACACAGCCACACCTCCTTTCAAACGATGTGAGCGAGGAGAAAGAAAACTTTAAAGTCTGGAAACGCATTTTCAATGTCCTCGCGCTTGCAAGACCATATTTCTGACAGTTCAAAGATCTGGAATTGTTCACAAAAATGTTTAAGGAAATGTTATTCATTTGCTCTTCAGGCCTTGAACATTCCACGCCATCATCTGAAACACACGTGTTCTGTTACTAAAGCAATGTCCATGATCACAAAACGAATCACAACCACAATCGGTATCCTCTTCATCGCAATTAGCGAATAGCCAGTACGATCATCGCAGTTTGTGTCACTAACTTCATCGCGTGTATTGTCTAGTTCGTTTTGTTGCGCTGTTGTCGTCCCTGTCCTCATCTCTGTCATCGTGTGCAAGGCTGGGGCACGAAGCGGAAATCCTCCTTCTCTTTCTGTCGTCGTTGTGCCGCCTGCTCTTCATCTTGCTCCCTGTCGTTCCACAAGACGCTGGGTTTCTTCACTGTAGTGTAAGATTTCCCTTCGATGATCAGCGAGTCGTAACGCAGGTACGCCCCTCTTGTTGGCGTTCTTGGCGTCTCTGAAGAACGGTAGTAGTCGCCGTTGCTTTTTCTCTCACACGAAGGGTGAAGTCCTCCGACACAGAGGCGCCAGTATCCTTCAGCTTACGACGTTCAAAAAGAACCCTAAAAACAATGATCGGTTGCGGAGTTTTTACCACCACGAAGACAATGAG
>JADBJO010024348.1:20000-25301 GCA_016801955.1 Conus betulinus
TGTAGAAGGAACTTCAGGACCGTAGTGAACTTGGAGAAGGAACTTCCGGATCGTGGAGAAGGAAGGAAGCACCGTGTAGAAGGAACTTCAGGACCGTGTAGAAGGAACTTCAGGACCGTGGAGAAGGAACTTCAGGACCATGTAGAAGGAACTTCAGCACCGTGGAGAAGGAACTTCAGGACCATGTAGAAGGAACTCTAGGATCGTGTAGAAGGAACTTCAGGACAGTTGGAGAAGGGACCTCAGGGTTGTATAGAATGAACGTGAGGACCGTATGGAAGGACATCATCATCAGCTGGAAGACACTTAGCCCGGGCACCCTCTTCAGGTTGAGGACAGGACATATACCACTCCAAAATCAGTCAATCAATCAATCAATAAATCAATAGATAAATAAATGAAATCAAGATTTCAGACATGGTTGCATGTCCGTGATGCAATGGCCTCACACACCCACGCCCCCTTTTTGTAGTCCCCTGTTCCAGCTTAGAGAATTTTCATAGACTACCAGGATCACTACGATAGGCAGCGGATTTCAGAAAAGTGAACGTCACGTGCAATAGATTTTGTTGCTGTTATTGTCTGAATGGCCTTTAGAGAGAGTTGTTCGTCACTGTCTTTTGGTTTTACTTTTTTCTGCCAGATGGTTGTGCTTTCACCCTTCTCTGATGGTTTCTCTGTCTCTCTGCCCGTCTGTCTGTCTGTCTGTCTGTCTGTCTGTCAGCAGGAATACGGAGAAAGTCGTGAACTGAATTGAGCAAAACTTTGAGGGAGAGATGGAATCAGACTTCGGACGGAAACAATTCCATTGAAGTTGGTGCAGATAAGAAATTAAAGGAAAGATCCAGGAATTCTCCCCCTTTTTTTAAAACATCATTGTGTGTGTGTGTGTGTGTGTGTGTGTGTGTGTGTGTGTGTGTGTGTGTGTGTGTGTGTGTGTGTGTGTGTGTGTGTGAGTGTGAGTGGGGGGGAGAGAGAGAGGGGGGGGGAGAAGGAGAAGGAGAGAGAGAGTATTTTCTTGAAAATAGAATGAAATCCAGTAAGCAAAATAACATTCATAACGGGCAGGGGGAGGGGGTGGGGAAGGCAAAGAGCGGGGATGGAGGTGGGCGGGCATTCTTGAATATCTATGTAGATACCCACGTATTCCTTGTACGGCAACAAATGGCGTTACAGGCTAGCCACAGCAGCCACGGTGTGGCCGAGACATCATAATAGAATCCAGCCCAGCCGCAAACAGATTGGGTGTAACTGTAACAGTGCTGGGGTTATACGTCAAGAGATAACGATGACTGAGTTGAAATGAACAGGTCCGTTAGACATTGGTGGAGGTCTAAGATTTCCTCAATCTCTGTCCCTTTCTTCCGGCTTTTTTCCCCAGAAAGAACAAACTCAACTCTAATTTTCTTCATCATCAAAAATCTTTTAGTACCCATGCTTCTAACCGTTGTAACATCTAGGAACTAATTATACACGATGGCATCTATTAAAAAACAAACCGGAAACACTGTTGTATACCCGCATACATCCACCCTCCACCTCGCTTTCGTCGTACTTTTTTTTTCTTCTTAAAAAGTGCAGTAAGTACAACAGATTACACCCTTCCACTTGAAACTCCCACTGGAAGAAATGACCCATTACACTGACCACAATGAACTATATTTAAGGTTTGTGTCTCCAAACGTTCAGCAGAGCGTGGGCATTTACCAGCACTGACAACCTTTGAGGATCGTAAACAGGTTGAATGCCAACTTCTTCTGTCCGTTCCTCAAGAACAAAAGCGAAAGTTAATGACCCACACAAAGTCATTGACCCACACGGAGTTACGACCCACACAAAGTTAATGACCCACACAAAGTTAATGACACATAAAGTTAATGACCCACACAAAGGTATTGACCCACACAGAGTTACTGACCCACACAAAGTCATTGACCCCACACAGAGTTACTGACCCACCAAAGTTAATGACCCACACAAAGGTTACGGACCCACATAAAGATTGACCTACCCACACAAAGTCATTGACCCAAACGACTCCATGCTGCAGCTTGCCACGACGACAAACTTGTCCCTAAAAGCTTTCGCTGTGAGGACGAAAGATACAACCATTCCAACCCACAATGCATTACACATTTCCCAATACAGGTGAGTAAAAGAGCGCGCGCACTGGGATAGACCGTTGCTTCATCGTGTTGACCTTGTGTGATGCTGATGTCGGGTGCTGAACAGCCATATTTTTCGTCTCAAAACGGAGTGACTGAGGGCGAGGGTTAGTTAGCGCCAAGGACATAGACAAACAAAGTACAGGACAAGACACAATGCATTTCGACCTCTTGGATCTTCTTGAGGCAAAAAACATAGGACAGTGAAAACGGAGAATGAGAGAAACCAGTTAACTTCCCGTATTCGGCACACGACCAAAATGGCCGCCGGACGGAAACGAGCCATGGTCTCATTTCGTACCATCACCCGAGTGAGGCTTTGATCACAGCAAGTTCATAATATCTACCTGGCAACGTCCTGTACTCATTTGTTGTTTTCTTTTTTTTCTAAATACGTCTTCATTCTATGTCTCACTCTTTTTTTTTTCTTATTTCCCCTCGTGTCTAATTCTTTCTTTTTGTTTTATCTTTCTAACCTTCTTCATTTTCTTCCTTCACCCCCCCCCCCCCCCCCACGTCTTTTTGTGTGTTCTTCTCATTCCTTTAATTGTCTTTTCTAATTTTCCTCTCTTCACCCCCTTCCCCATCCACAAACCCTCCCTCCTCTTACATTTTTTTTGTCTCTGTCATCGCACGGATTTCTACATGTCTACTTCCTGTCCATGCCACTGACCGGGGGAGTTATTTTCCCTCCCTTGCCCATCGCTGTAAGCACAGGGTTCATTCACCCATCTCCTAGAGCCGTGCATTCAAACGAGGCGGTTCTTTCACCATACGCTGCCAAAGGATTCACTACGAAAATCGGCTGTATAAACGGGGCAGAGAGACATTTCGCTTTTGTGACGTACTGACAGTCAGCACGTGGCCGGATGGGAACGACAATACAGAGACCTATCAGAGAACATCATATATCCATAATAACAAGTAACAAAAAAAAAAAAAAACAAACAAGTGAAACAAAAGCATTCTTAAATCTGTCAACAAAAAATGCCCATTACACACAGACATATTAATTATCATGCAAAGCGAAAGATCAATCTTTGAGAGAAGACTTGTTAAATTTCCTCATGAGTGCTACTGACAGCGTATGTGAACAAGATAAGAGTAACTTCCAATATATACACTACATTTTTTTTTTTTTTTAATCTGTAAAGTGGTCAATCAAAAAATGTTCAACTTTCTCATGATTAATGTTGACTGTATATATGAACAAGATGAGAGCAAGTTCCAAGATATAAACTGATTTTTTAAAATCTGTCACTTAATCAATCAAGCACAAGCCATTTCTTCACAAATCTGTCTTCTAAAATATGGGATACATAAGGAGAAGGGATGTGTATGATTGAATAATTCACATCATAAGTATAACAATTTTGGAGGGACCTGGCCCCATTTTAGAATCAGAATGGGTAAAAAAAAAAAAAATCATGACCAAACTGAATAAAACCAGTGATATTATTGTAATTGTGCTATGGGCATTAAAGTGTTCATATTCTGCCATGCCCACTGGCATAACTGCACATCACACCAATACTAGCTCAGTCAATACCAGCAAAACTTCTCAGTGAGGATAATTTGTTTGTTGTTTGTTCAGGACGACTTTTCCCACTTTTGCACACACATTAGCAAACTTTAACAGCTTCTCCCGCAAACAGAAGCATCAATCTGTATGGCAAACAAACACATAAAAAAGAAAAAGAGATCACAGAAAAGTTACCAAGAAAAACAAGAAGTCAATTTAGTTATACTTTAAAGCATGAGCAAAATCTTAAAGTATGTTTCAATGAACCAATCTTGACTTGAATTGCTGTTAGAGGTCTTACCCAGCCAATTAGTGCAAAAGCTCGTCAAAATCCAGAATATAGTTAATGCTTGGAAGACGAGGAACAGCAAGCACACACACACACACACACACACACACACACACACACACAGACACACACACGATTCAGCATGACTAACAGTGAAAAAGACATTTTAAAGCTTTACACCAACAACACACAAAATATTTCATTCACTAATTCATTTGGGACACTTTCCCCCACCTCCATTGTATTCACATAAGAGGGGGGAAAGATGATGGACAGGCATACATCAGGGGAAGTAATCAGACTGGGACAAGAGTAAGGGTCCCTTTTCTGATCCATGGGGTCTGTGTAAAACCAAGGTATAACAGAGATTAAACACTGACACAAACACAGCAGAAGAAGAAATGGTAAGAAAGAAAAATAGGAGTAGGAATGCAAGGCTGTTAATGTATCGTCATTGAATGCATTTCAAAATCACATTGATAAGTACTTCAAAAAGCATGTATGCTCCATTAATTTAGCTAGATTTTAATTCTATAAATACAGGAAAAGGTAATCACTTCATCAGCAACAAAAACTTAACGTATTCAAGCTGTACATAAGCAGCTATATCATAGGGTAAAACAGGTTTCAATCCTTAGTATTTATATATCATAAGATATGAAAAACACTGTAGATATCAAACTGTGCTATATCTGACCAGTATGTCTTAGTGTGCATTAGCATAGGCACAGTATGTTGTATGACTAATATACACTCATGCACTACACACACACACACACACACACACACACTTCAACAGTCATTATCAACTCTTTCTCTACATAACACATTAATCAAACAATTTGAAACATATCTCCTCATCCACTGAAACACATTCCTAGCAAATAAATGAAAAATGGAGATGCCAATGTAAAAACAGCATAACTAATGGAAGTAGGGATTGATCTGAAACTGACCATCAGCTCACAGAATGTATTCAAACTAGAACAAAGAAATTTAGCACTGACTGGAATTGACCTGTTCGCACAGAAAAATACAACCAGAAACACACACACACACACACACACACACAACACAACACAAGGACAAGAATTTAGCACTGATGGAAATTTCCCCCAAAGTCTAAAACGCAACATCTGTTCACACAAAGCTTCTCGTTTATCCACAGTCTATGATAAAACACAAGGGCCCCTTCATTTATGGCCAGTATGAAACTAATGGTCTGTGTGACTATGACCTGAGGGTGCAAAGAGCTACAGATTTGAGCCCCTGCCAGTCAGCCACAGTATTGGTGGAGAACTGTGTGTTTAATATGCCTGCGTGGG
>JADBJO010024349.1:0-25300 GCA_016801955.1 Conus betulinus
CAATAGGCCCAGTGTCGTAAAATTGAAACTGGGCGCCTACGACGAAGTGTTGATATGAATATGACGGACCCCCCCCCCACGCACCCCCCCACGACACACACATGGATGCGGTGAGCAGGAGCGCCACACAGTGGAAGAGGCACTTGGTTTCGCGGGATCATGTAATGTTACCTATAGCTAGATAATTGGCTAAGGTATTGAAGAGGAAGAGGAGATAGATAGGCCGGAGAGGGGAGGAGAAGCGAGAAGAGGACGGATCGAAAGCTATAAAGGCAGGGAAAAGAAGACAGAGGACAGTGGAGACAAGACCATGCGAGAACAACCCCAGAGCCTAGAATCCACACGCCAGCATCAATTGAACAGAAGACAAGGCGATAAATCGAAGGCAAAGAAATCTCCCCGAAAGTCGACATCAGCCAAGGGGGTCGGACAAGAGTCCGGTGACGGCGCCCGACCGACTCACGAGCAAGCAATTCACCGATCTTGTCGTCATACAATTATCCGGTAGGAGGGGGGGTGGGCGGGGGCAAAAGTGATGAAGAAGGGTTGAAGGGGTGGGGCGGGGTAGGGATAGGTAAGAGAGGGTGGGAAATGGATGATGCGTGTGAGGTGTATGAGTAGGACTGTAGAAGAGGAGTGGTCTGCGGGGGAAGGGGTGGGGGGGGGGCGTGGAGTACTGAGGAGTGGACAAGGTGCTGAGAACGTGGGTACACGAACCACTCCACAGTGACCGGTTGGCGTCGCACCCTATCCGAAGTCTGATTAACAAAACCAACTCTATTCTGTACTACTACATCCCACCTGAGGTCGAGTTGCATGGACGGAAAGTTAGGAGCGATTTTCCTTTTCTGCGGGCCCCTCTTGCCAGCGAGAGTTGCTCCAGCTGGACGGGTCTCAGGCTGTTTGAGAACTGTTTAGGAACAGGGACCATCACCCCCGCAAAGAGTCAGATGTGGTGCAAGAGGAAGACTAAACGGCTAGATAATGCATAGGTCTCGACCGAACGGGTAAACTTTAATGAGGCCAGTGTAACCCTGAACTTTGAGTCAGCTTTATCATGTGGTAATACCGACATCAGGCTGAAGTCAAAACGCACGAAAAGAAATGCCGGGACGGGAGGCAGCAAGGTTAATGTTGCAGATGTTCATAACGGGTTCCACGACCAAGATGGCTCGCACAAGGAAACTGTCTTCAAATAAGCGTGAGTCGGTCCCCTAGCTGCGGTCACAGATATTCGGCCTCTCTGCACTCAGCTGTGACCCTATCTTGTGGCGCCAGGCTGAAAGCCCCAACAGTCCCCATTCCTTTGATTCATCTGTGTCTTCTGTGGAACCACCTTGGCTTGTACCTGATGTACCGTATGAAAGATGCGAAGCGAATCAACTTTCAACACATGAATATTCACAAAACACTCTCATATGCACACTGCTAGGTAACTACTCGACTCCTGTCACAAGCCGGCCTTGGCTCTCTATTGTTTGGTGTGCAGAACCATTGGTTGACCGACTGTCATATCCAGACAAAGATGGCAGCGTGCAGGAGATCCGAGTATGGAATGACTGGCGGTGTTAAGCCGTGCTCGTGATCAAATGGTTTGAATCGTGTCAACGATGTGCTGTCGATTGAACGAGCTAGGTACTTTCAATCGGATCAGATTTCGGATTCAGAGTTTTGCTTGAGTCAATCTAGCGATCCTCGTGGCGTGATGCAGTCCTTTTCTTTCTTTCTTTCGGTTTACTTTTTTTTTTTTTTTATTATTTTGGTGTGTGTGTGTGTGTGTTGTTTGTGTGTGTGTGTGTGTGTGATGGTGTGTGTGGAATCTAGTTTGATTGTCGTCAGTGAATAATTCCGAGGGACCAAGTACTCCCTGAAGGCACGGAAAGTACCTATTTCCATGGCCTAGGGAAGAAAAAGAGAACCACATAATAGCGACGATATTTGATGTTACGTCTCTCGGACCGGGATCGTCCTCTGCATCGCTGCTCTCGATCCAGTCTCTCCCCTCTCGTCTCGTGGCTCGATTGCAGATATGTTACTTTAGCTTATTGGACTAGAGAGATTACTACGGGACCCTATCCATTTACTTCCACACATCGGCATTCAAGTTACGGAGATGTAAAAAACTTAGGACAGGTGGACTTAACTGGAAACATCTATGTCCTACACATGAAATTTTCTTCTTTTCCCCCCAATCATTCTACTATAGTGGTGTGTGTGTGTGGTGTATGTGTGTGTGTGTGGTGTGTGTGTGTGTTGTGAGTGTGTTTGTGGATGTTTTGTGATGTGTGTGTAGTGTTGTGTGTGTGTGTGTGTGGGTAGGGTGGGGGGGGGTGATGTGTGTGGGGGTGTGTAGTGTGTGGGGTGACGCGCAGTGCGTGCGGTAGAATATGTTTCCACATCTCCGTCCTCCATCTTTATTTTTTCCATTCCCCTTCTCTCCACTCTACACCCCACCCCACCCCGACACCCCCCCCCCCCCCCCCAAACCCAGGTCCTCTAGCAGCCTAATTTAAATAAGAGAAATGCCAATTGCTCGTTTCTTCGTTTTCCTTGCCCTAAAGCGGTTTAGCCTCCTGAACACTACCAAAGTCAGGTCGAAACGCGGCGTGTTTGTGGTCTTTGTATTTGTTGTCTCTGTTGTCCACGGACGAATAAGAACCAATAGTGTTTTTTTCTTTTCAGTTGTTTTCATTTCCCACCGACCAATGCAGGTCACCGTCACTGCTGACTACGATTGTATGGCTCAGGCTGCGGATTCAGGCACCGATTCTGTATCAACTCCTTGTGCGATTACCTGGAGTGCCTGTGGAATTGACATGTTGAATTTCGAAGTGGGCATCCCAGCCTAGGCTCGCGGCAGGACCTCTAGGAAGTCATTGGTAGTGAGTTAAACGCAGCTTCCGGTGACCTGGTCAGGTTGAGTACGTGAAACTACTATTATTGGTCAAAAAAAGCAGATACACCTTTTCCGTTACTTTATTTTTCTTCCTACCGCTCGGGGGTCTATCGCCTTCCGGTCGTCCTCTCAATCTCAAACTCTCTCTCTCAAACGTCCCCGCTCTCAGTCAAATCGCTCTTTCCGTCTTTTCGCTTACCATCATCTTCACAAAATGTTCTACATTTTTTTTGCCCTTTCGTTTCTGGGCGTATTTCCTCTAGCCTTTCCTCTTTTACCTCCTTTTTTACTACTGTTCCTCTTCTCTCTCGTCTCGCTCTCATCTCTCTCTCTGGTGTGTTTGTGTGTGTTGTGGTGTGTGTGGGTGTGTGTGTGTGTGTGTGTGTGTGTGTGTGTGTTCATGTGAGTCAGTGTTGCGCCCCCTTTTTCCTTGTCGTTCTCTTTCGCTTCTGTCTTTTTTAGACACCTATTTCCCCCCTTCCCATCTTTCTCCCGGGGTCCCTTCTTTCTTCTACATTTTTTTTCCTTGCTCCTTTCCTTTTCCTACTTCTTCATGACGTTTTTCCTCATCGTTGTTCTGCCTCGCTGACAGGCTTTTTCTTTTCATGTTTTTTCCCCTTTTCCGCTAGCCTGACGTCATTCTTTTCTTCCTTCTAATCTTTTCCCCTCGTTATTGTTTCCTCCCCTTTTGTGGTTTTTCTTTACCTTTCCTGTGCCCTTCTTGTATCCGTTGGCTGTGATTCCGATATATTACGTTTCTTTATTGTTGCTCTGATCGATATAACCTTCCACTATTTTCCTCCCTCTCTCTCCTCGACACCCTATACCTCTTCGTACTCATGGGGTCACGACATTTGGCACAAACCCCTTTGTCTGCATGTCTTCTTCTCTTCTTACAACTACTGTCTGTCCCTAAGCCACATCGGATCTGTCGGTCTCTCTTGCTGTTCGCAATTCATCACAACTTCCACTCCTAATCGTGTAGCAAGGGGGAAGGGAGTCCACCGCCCACGACCCGTATAGACAGCCTACGGAGAAGAGCGAAGTATATGAACGAAACGAGGTATCCTGCAGGTGAGAGGGAGAGCTGGAGCAATCTGACGATGAATAAGCCAAAACAATAGGGAGAGGGAGGAGGGAGGGGCAGGTGTGGGAATAAAAGTAAAAACAAACAACAAAAAAAAAAAACGAGAGAGAGAGGACGAGATAGAGATGAAAGGAGCGATGAGAGATGGAAAAAAAAGAAAGAGTGTTGGAATGGGAAGTGTGAAATTATATATATGACAATCTTGACATGGGGGAATCTCGGAGCGGGAAATGAAATTCTATGGTAGGGACATGAAAGCCTGGGCCAGAAAACTCAGCTGTAGAGCGCCGGACTCGTTACTCTTGTGATCCAGGTTGCGGTTCAGTAATCTCCGCCGGGCCGTTTCCGACAGGGGTATTTTCCCATCGGGTTAAAAAAGTTGTGGTGTCTTGATCCATTTCCCTACAGTCCTTATGGAGGGGGGGGGGCCGTGAATGAGACTATAAACCGAGGTGTCGAGGGCGGAAATGAAGTAAAGATGAACAGCCCAAACGGGCCGATAAGATCACTAACTAGGATGGGCGGACACGGACATACAAATCCAGGGAGAAGTGACACCGGCTGGAGACATCTTTAGTGAGATACTGAAGGCACAGTTTAGACCAGTTGGTAATGGGAAATAAGAGGGCTGAGCAGGAGGCGAGGCGTTGGGGGGGTAACCCCAAGACAGCTATGCATCCTGCGTAAGACTATGGATAAAAAAAAATCAAGGAAATAGGTGGGAAAACTGACTGACTGATATTGACTGTAGTGACATGGAAACGTAACTGAATGAAAGCGAAAAGCTGGCAAGTGAATTCATTACACTCGGACCTACCCAGGTAGGCTCCCGTTTGTGTACACGAGCGTGTGATTGGTCAGCGCCCTAGAACGTTTAGGTGGGGCAAACGGTGGCATATTAGGGGAACAAAAGTGGGCTGAAATTGTTGCCTAATGTAGTAGAAAATATAAGTTGAAGTGCCAGAGAACAAAACCTTGTAGCATATAAGTAGTGAGAATAAAGGTAGACAGTTATGGGTGGCAGACGTGTGAACATGTATTATTATAACAGTGGAAGAATCAGTGTCGAACGATTAGGGGTAACGGGGATATTAATAGTGGCACTTGAAACTTTCTAATGCTAGTAATAAGTGAGGGGTGGATAGAATAATAGTAAAAAGTAGACGTCTCCAGTGCAGCACTGTACCATTACATTTAAGTAAATAGTAAAAGTGTACAAAAGTAGTAAACAAGTAAAGGTTGTGGTGCAGACTGAACGATGTATGTAGTAAACAGTGGGATAAAATAGTAGTCAAAAGAGGAGAAGGTGTTATGCGTAATTGAAGTTATAGAGTATATAGTGTGGGAGTAACGTAGGAAAAGTCGAAGTTCTTCGCAGGGCTGAACATTACATGTAGTACTAGCGGTTAAAATGGACAGGTGTAGTAAAAAGTAGATTAGTGTGTAGCAAGACATTAGGAACGATATATGTGTAGTTAATCGAGCGGATGTGATAAAGCATCAAAAAGGAGAAGTTTGGCGCAGGCTAGGCCAGTACTGGGAGTATTAGAAACGAAAGGGGGGGTGGGAAGGCGTACCAGAACGACGAATTTGTACAAGATTAGAATGGCGCATGATGTAGTGGAAAATCCACCAAGATATAGTAGTACATGAAGATAGGTCAACGTTGTCCATGTGTTGAACAGGAGGGCGTGTGGATTTGCCATGTGAGCCCAGACAGGATGAATGTGTCAACCGTCCATGTGACAGGCAACAGGGACCATGAATGGTCAACATTCAGGTTTGTTGTTGGTACCAGCAGTGATCGACCCTTCTAGGTTCATACCTTTGCATGTGACAACAGGATGATGGTACATGGTCATGGACTCTTACATGGAGGGAACAGGTATGAAGGGAGATCAACCTTAGAATTGTGGAACAACCAGGCCATGACCTTGGTCCTAGTCGCCCCTATACTATTTGGGCACCCCAAGGTAGGATTTCATGGTCAGCTTACATGGTGACCACAGGATGGAAGTGGTCAAGGACCTTCCCGACACCACCCCCTGTGACCAAACAGGATGACTATGGTCCATGCCGTTGATTAGGGAGCACAGGGTCGGGACGAAAACATTGAGTGCCGTACCAGGGGAAAGTAGAGGAAACAGTGTGTAAATGTGTAAAAGAAAACAGTACGTAAGTAGTATGGGGAAGGCAAAACAGGGAAAAAGCAGGGGAAATGTGGGCAGGCTGAAGTAAACATGTAGTATGTAGAGGGGGGAATCGCAGAAAAACACAGGTGTGGGAATGTGCGACAGGCCTGCAAGGTAAAACATGTAAGTATGTTAGAGGGGGGAATAGAGAAAAAAAACAGGGGGGAAATGGTGTGCAGGCTGAAAGTAAACATGGTAGTATGTGTAGGAGGGGGAATAGAGAAAAAAAAAAAAACAGGGGAAATGGTGCAGGCTGAATAAGTAACATGTAGTATGTAGAGGGGAAGAAATAGAGAATCAAATCAAGGGTAAAATTGTGCAGTGGGCGGATGAAGTTAGTAGGAAGGAAGTCGGATAAGTAAAAATGTAACAGGATAGAGGGGGGGAAGATGAGAAAAAAAAACCACAGGGGAAAATGTGGGCAGGTGGGTGAACAAGTAAAAACATGTGAGTATGACTTAAGGAGGGGGAAATAGAGAAAAAACTGGGGAACTGTGGTGGGTGTGCAGGAGTGCTGAAGGAAACACATGTAGTATATTGTAGTAGGGGGAATAGAGGGAAAACACAGGGGAAAATGCAGGGGTCACGGCTCGCAAGATACAACATGTAGAGAGTATGTAGAGGGGAAATAGAGAAAAAACTGGGGAAATGTGTGGCAGCGGATGAAGTAAACATGTCAGGTATGATAGAGGTGGGAATAGAGAAAAAACATGGGTAAATGGGGTTGTTGCAGGGCTGAAGTAAAATCATGTTTACTTAGAAGGGGGAAATAGGCTGGAAAAAAACAGGGGAAATGTGTGCAGGCTGAAGTAAACCAGGTAGTATGTAGAGGGGGGAATAGGGACGGGTTGAAAATGGATGCAGGCTGGCGGGTAAACATGTAGTACGTAAAGGGGAAACAGGGCAAAACGGGGAAATGTTTGTGCAGGCGGAAGTGGAAACAGTAGTAGGTGTAGGGCGGGAAAGGGAAATCGGGAAAAAAACAGCGGAAAATGTGGGGCAGGCTGAAGGTAGTAAACCAAGTAACCGTAGAGGGGGAAATTGTAGACAAAAACTGGGGGGGGAACGGGGAGGGGAAAGGAGAGATGAAGTAAAACATGGGGACATGTAGAGTGGGAAAAAGGAAATGAAGGGAAAGGATCATGGTAGGAAAGTAGAGTCAAAAAAAAAAGGAAAGTAAAAAAACAACAGGGGAAATGTGTGGAGGCTGAAGTTAAAACATGTACGTATGATGTAGAGGGAAGGAACATAGAGACAACAAAAACCAGGTGGACAATGTGTGCAGTCTGAAATGAACATCTATGTATGTAGAGGTGTAGGAAGGTGGAAACTACGAGAAAAAAACAGGGGGAGAATGTGTGCAGGCTGAACGTAAACATGTAGTACGGTAGAGGGGGAAATAGAGGCGAAAAAAACACAGGGGAAATGTGTGCCAGGCTTGAAATAAAACACCACATTATTAGAGTAGGGCATTGGGAACATGCAGGAGCAGGCTCGTAAATATTAGAATAGTAGTCGGAAATCGTAGGGGGGGGAAAAAAATGGGTGAAAATGAGCTGAAATAGGGAAATACATTTAAAATGTAACACCGATAGGAAGGCCTCTGCGTCGGTTGTTGAATCATTCCTCATTATAAATGGGCAAAAAGAACAAGAAATTGTGGGTGGTGTGTGTGGGTGTGTGGCTGGTGTGGTGTGTCGTGTGTTGGTGTGTGGGGTGTGTTGTTGTGTGGGTAATCTTTATACTATAGCATCCCTCACTATCATTATTATCGTTAGTCATGTATCTCATCTTCATTATCTTCATAATCACGATTGTTAGCATTACAATCATTAACATTATGCAGCCTATCTGTGCATTACTAGTCATGTCAGAACATGAGCACTATCACTATATCATGAGTGCTTATATAAGTGCCTGCGTTTCCGTTTGATAACGAGGGGTAATGGACTTACAAGCCCAAGCCGCGATAGAAGCTCTAAGCGTCTTTGCAGCAGTCCGCGCTCACTTGTACACAAACGGGCTGCCTACTGGGTATCAGCTGCCTGAAGGAGCTGCCGGTTGGCGCCACATTCAGTACGTTTCCCCCTGTCAGTCAGGTCTCTATCACTCACCAAGCTTCTTCTTTTTTTTTCGGAGCGTCCATAGTTTCATTCTTTTCGGCGCAACGCTGGGTGTGTGACGGGGCTCACCCATTACCCATGCCCAAAACTGACCTTCTTCTGTCCGAAAGTTTGGTGTGATGGGATGGTGTACAAAAGTGGTTACCATCTGTGAGGTGAGGTTACGAGCACGGAGCGTCACGGTTATTAGAAACAGCTCAGTCGAAAGGGCTTTTTCTTTCTTTTTTTTTTAAATTTTCTAAAGTAGAATCAACAAGCAATATCAACTTAGAGGCAAAAAAGAAACCAAAATACAAAAATGTTCCCCAATGGACCGAAAAACGCCTCAAGCGGAGATTAGTCGAAACTCGTCCAAATACCCGAAAGGACTCCCAGAATCCGGACGGTCTACATACTTGAGCGTATTCCGTCCACGGACCCCCTCCCCCGTAAGGCGAGCCCCCACCCCCAAATCATCATGGAGGGGGGTGATGGTCTAGGTCTCAAACGTGGTCTAGGGGGAACGCTAAGTCGAGGGCAAAGGTTTGCTGGCGTCGATTGTAACGTGGCCGCTGTAAACCCCCCTCCCCCCTCCCCCCCCCCCCACACACCACCACCACGCACCACCACCACTGAACGGGGTTTGTGTCTCAGGAGATTTTGGGGTACTTGGCTGGCTGAGGGTGTGTTGTGTGTTGAGACTTCGACATTGGTGGGCATTGCGAGGTGGGTGGAGACTTATGGTTGAGACTACCGTCCATGCGACGTGCCATGCTGAGGGTGTGAGCACATTGTGTCTCTGAAATGATGCCAGGTGTGTCAACAGTGTTCTGTGTGCCAGTTGTGTGTGTGTGGTGTGTGTGGTGGGTGTGTCTCGTGTGGTGGTCGTTGAAGGTTTGCTGGTGTGGGCCCAGCAGACCTGAATGTAATGACAGAGAGAGATCGAAGGAGCTTCCATTGAGGGTCGATACCGGCAAGTCAAAGTCCAAGGTAAGATGGTGTTGGAGGACATGGTGGGGTGGGGGTGGGGGGTAGTGTGGAAGGGGTGTGGTGTGTGGGAGGTGTGTGGGGTGGGTGGGGGAATGGGTAGTGGGATGAATTGGAGGGGGGATGCAGTGTGTGGATGCGTGAGTAGGATGGGAAGTCAGTGTGTATGGGTGTGTGTGTGTGTATGTGGTATGTGTGGGTTTGTGTGTGTGTGTGGGTGTGGTGTGGTATGTGTGTATTAATATGTGGTGTATTGTGGTAATGTGGTGTGTGTGTGTGTTGTGTGAGGTCGTGTGTGTGTGTGTGTGTGTGTGTGTTGTGTTAATGTGCGTGCTTGTATGGGGTGAAGTGTGTGGTGTGTGGTGTGTGCTGTGTGTGATGGTGTGTGTGGGTGGTGTGTGTGCTGTGTGCATGAATGTGGAGTCAGAAACGCTGTTAATGGCACACAAACGCCTATACATATCCCATAAAACGCTTCCTGCTCATGATTGCTTGTCATTTTGTGTAATGTTGAGGTGGATATCAATGTTTTTTGTCTTTGTTTTATGGCTCTCATATACCCCCAAAAGGGTGACAGGATAATTAAATCTTGTGAATCTTGAATCTTGTGTGTGTGTGTTGTGTGTGTGTGTTGGTGTGGTGTGTGTGGGTGTGTGTGTGTGTGTGTGTGTGGTGTGTTTGCCTGCGTGCGGCAAATGACCTTAGGTAGTCTCTCACCTCTAGCTCTCTCTTCCCTCCAGTCTCTCTATGGGAATTTGTACTGTGGGGTGGTGGTGGAAAAAATGGTGGTGGTGGTGGGGTGGTGTGGTGTGGTGTGTGTGTGTGTGTGTGTGTGTGTGTGTGTTGAAAGTGTGTGTGCTGTGTTATGTTTGTAGAAGTGAGAGGAGAGAGAGAAAGAGTTATATGTGCCATGTGCACGTGTGGTGGTTGTGTGTGTGTGTGTGGTGTGGTATAGTGTGTGTGTGGTGTTTGAAATGGTGTGGTAGTGTGTGTGATGGGAGACGGGAGGGAGGAGAGAGGGGGGAAGAAGAGGGTGGAAAGGAGGGGGGGGACAGGACAGAAACAGGAAAAGGGGATAATAGAGAAGGGAGGAGAGACAATGAGACAGCAGGGCGTGAGGGTGAGCAGGGAGCGAGAAGGCACGGAAAGGGTGTTTTCAAAGGAAAAGAAAAGGGAAAAAAGAGAGTGGACAAGGAAGAAGCAGACAGCATGGGGGGGAGGGGTCTTTTCGACGTTCCTTGAAGGGGGGGAAGTTTTGGCAAGGTATTCTATGCCTTTCTCAGGAGAGAGGGGGTGACGGATGGAGACAGACAGTAAACAGAGAGAGACAGAGAGACAATGAGACAGAAGAGGGTGACAGGCAGAACAAAGGAATGTGATTTTCAAAGGGCTAGTGAGGACAAGATATGCACAGAATGGTCACTGTTTTGGTCCTTTTTCCTTTATTGACCTTTTGCTTGTTGTGAAATTATTCAGAAGAGTCAGAGATTCAGAGAGCCAGATGAGAGAGAACAGAGAGAGAGGGAGAGGGAGAAGAGAGAGAGAGAGAGAGCATTGCGTGCGTGTGTGTATATGTGAGAGAGAGAGACAGGAGGGGAGAGAGGAAGAGGGAGGAGAGAGAGAGGGAGACAGAACAGAGGGAGGGAGGGACAGAGAGAGGGGGAGAGAGGGGGGAGGTGAGGGGTGACGCTTAGAACGAACGAGCTCTTATTGTAAAATAAAACGACATATCATCACTGCTTTGGTTTTTCCTCCTTTGTTTCCCTCCCCCTCTTTGTTATTTGTCTGGTTTGTTAGTGTGTCTTTTCAATAGTCAGCCCCCTCGGCAAAGTGTGTGTGTGTGTGTGTGTGTGTGTGTGTGTGTGTGTGTGTGTGTGTGTGTGTGTGTGAGAGAGGAGAGAGAGAGAGAGAGAGAAGAGAGAGAGAGAGAGAGCGAGAGAGAGAGAGAGAGAGAACTCCAAACGACACGGTCCTGATCTATTACCCCAGGTGCCCCCTCGTTCTCTCCACCCACTCACTGTCCACGTGACGAAGACAGAGCAGGCCGGCCAAGACACAGAGAGACAGACAGAGAGAGAGAGAGGAGAGGAGGAGAGACGAGAGAGAGAGAGAGGGAGAGAGGTGGGGGGTGGTGGTGGTGGTGGTGGTGGTGGGTGGGGGGGGGGGGGGCAGGAAAAAATACCTCAAATAATACAAGGGCTTACGGTCGCCCCACTCGCGTCGCGTCCGCGTCGGCTTCAGGTCACTCGCTCGCTATACAAGCCATGAGGAATATCCGCAAGAGTAGTAGTAGCACACTGGACAGCAACGTGAGAGCGCTATCGTCACAGACAGGAAGTGTTTCATTGTTGACAGGGGTCAGGTAGTTAGCCTCTCACTGTCACACACCTGCCTTCTCACGTGATTTCCTGCTTTGCTTCATCGTTCTGGAAAGTTCTACGCAGAGAATTAGGTCTGCAGAATGTGGACAGCCAGTCAATAATTCATCAATCGATCGGTCGATCGATCAGTCATCCAATCGATCAATCAATTAGTGTGGACAGTCAGTCAGTCAGTCAATCAATCATTTAACCAGTCAAGCAATCAGTCAGTCAGTCGGTCAGTCAATTAGACTGGGCAGCCAGTCAATCATCAAATCAGTCAGTCGGTTAGTGTCGACAGCCAGTCAACCAATCAACTGATCAACCAGTCAATCAATCAATGAGTCAATGAGTGTGAACAGCCAATCCGTCAATCGATCGATTAATCAACCAGCCAACCAACAATCAATCAATCGATCAATTAATCAACCAGTCAATCAATCACAGTCAGTCAAGTAATGTGGATAACCAGTCAACCAACCAACCAACCAATGAATCAACCAGTCAGTCAATCGATCAATCAACCAATCAATGAGTCAATTAGTGTGGACAACCATTCAATCAATCAACACACATTCACATAAACACACACACACGCACGCTCTCGTAAATGTACGCATGTCTATACACACACATACACATGCGTTCGCACACACACACACACACACACACACACACACACACACACACACACACACACACACACACACACACAAGTTCGCACGCATGCACGCACGCACAAAACCCAATGGAATCATTTTTCTAACATTAACACTACATTATTACAGCGATAAAAAAAAAACAAAGAAAAAAAAAGGAAAGTCATAGAAGAGAGAATTAAAAAAAAAAAAAGTTACGAGGGGAAATAACTCCCATATTATGATGTTATGATGGCTCTGCTGTCTGTCTGTCCGTGGTTTCAAAAAGCCGTTTTGTGTTTTTGTGTTTGAAAACAGCTTGAGGACTACACGACTAGTGCAGTCAGCAAGTTTGGTCCCTGGGGTCACCAGGAGAGAGAGAGAGAGAGAGAGAGAGAGAGAGAGAGAGAGAGAGAGAGAGAGAGGGGAGGACCTGAACAGACGATGGCTTCTTTGATGCTTGTTCAAGCCCACTTGTGCTTGGTGTCACCTTGAAGGTTATGGTCCAAAGAGTAGGACAACTGTCTTTTTTACTGCGACTTTGGAAGCGGACTTTACGATTTATGGTAAGGTTTCGTGCTGAATGAATTACAAAACCAATTGTGTGTGTGTGTGTGTGTGTGTGTTGTGTGTGTGTGTGTGTGTGTGTGCGTGCGTGCGTGCGTGCGTGTGTGTGTGTGGTGTGTGTGTGTGTGTATGTGTGTGTGTGTATGCATGTGGTGTGTGTATGTGTGTGTGTGTGTGTGTGTGTGTGTGTGTGTGTGGTGTGTGTGTGTTTGTGTGTGCCTTTGAATTATGTTTAGAGATTTGAGGGACTGTACGCAGAGATGCATGAGAGAGAGAGAGAGAGATAGACAAGACAGAGGAAGGAGAGAGAGAGCCGAGAGGAGAGAGAGAGACGAAGACAGACCAGAGACAGGGACAGGGACAGGACAGGTACAGGACAGAGAGAAGAGGAGACATGAGGACGCAGCGAGAGAGAGAGGAGGAGAGAGAGATGGGAGAGCAGGATGAGACAGAGAGACCAGAGGGAGGAGAGAGAGAGGGAGAGGAGAAGAGGGAGAGAGAGAGAGAGAGGAGAGAGAGAGAGACGGGAGAGGGGAGAGTGAGAGAGAGAGAGGTGGAGAGGGAGGAGGGATGACGAGATGGAGAGAGTAAGAAGTAAGAAGAGGTGAGAAGAGAGAGAGAGGGGGGTGGAGAAGACGAGGAGAGAAGAGAGGTGAGGGGCGAGGGGAGAGGGGCGAGAGAGGAGTTTAGAGATTGAGAGTACTGCGAGGTGAGAGAGAGAGTAGGTAAAAAGTAAGAGAGCGTGCGAGAGGATGAGGAGAGTGGTTTAAGAGAAGTTTAGGAGAGAGAGAGTGGAGAGTAAGAGAGTGGGAGAGAGAGAGAGTTAAGAGAGAAAAGAAAGAGGAGGGGAAGAAAGTAAGAGAGAGACGATACGGAGATGTTGAGAGGGAAGAGATTTTCGAGAGAGAGAGTGAGAGAGAGAGAGTAAGGAGAGAGAAGTAAAGGAGAAGGGAGGGAGAGGAGAGAGAGAGGAGTAGGTTAAGAGGAGGTAAGTTTTTTTTTTTGGGGTGAGGGGTAGACGGGATGAGAGAGGAGGAGACGAGGAGAGTAGAGGAGAGGTAAGTTATGAGAGAGTAGATCGAGAGTTCGTAAAGATGAGAAGGGGAAAAAAGAACGATGGCGAGCAGAGAGGAGGCGGTCTGACCAGAGGAAGAGCGACAGAGGCTGGACAGAGAGAGGAGAGACAGGCCGAGCGAGGGGGAAGAGAGGATGAGATGGAGGGAGCGAGTTTGGGAGAGAGTTATCTTAACACATAATTCGCATTCTGAAAGCTTTATACAAATACAAAGCGAACTGTTTGGTAGTGCTTTCATTCGAGATGATGCCATTAACATAATGAGTTTGAAGAAACAAGGTTTTCTTAGATACTTAAGTGGGATTAATTGCTGTCTGATAACTTGTAGTACAGGACAAGACAGAACAAAATGAACTTCATTTTCATCATCTTCATGACAGAGCGGACATGTAAAATTACGATCAAGAAAAGGCGATAACGTTAGAATGTACACAGATATCCGATACACCAAATCTAAATTTAGTGACAATATGTTTTAATATGTCTGTTTAATTTTGCATTGATAAGTACTTTGGAATACAGTGTGCAGGATTTAACACTCTGTAAACATCAAAACGGCAACTGTCCTCGATATGAGAATTCCATCTCTGCCAGTTACATGACGCGGAGAGGAGAGAAGGAGAGAGAGGGAGGTTGAGGAGGGAGAGGAGAGGTGGAGAGTAGAGAGGAAGAGGAGAAGGGAGGAGGAGAGAGAGTGGTGCGGGTGAGAGAGGAGGAGGGGAGGGGAGAGGACCGGAGAGAGAGAGAGAGAGGGAGAGGGAGAGGAGGGGAGAGGGGAGGAGAGCGGAGAGGAGAGCGAGGTAGAGGAAGAGAGGAGGAGGGAGAGAGCGAGATGAGAGAGATGGAGGGAGAGTGGAGAGGGAATGAGAGAAGAGGAGGGAGGAGGAGAGAGAGAGAGCGAGAGTGTAAGAAAGAGAGACACGGAATGACAAATTAGAAATGAGAAAAGAAGAAAGAGAGGCAGGATAGAGGGGAGACGAAAGAAAGGCAGACAGACACGATCACACATTTTCAGAGGAGAGAGGAGAGGATGAAGAGAGAGGAAGAGAGATGAGAGACGAGAGAGGCAGAGACGAGAGCGAGAGAGAAAGAGAGAGAGAAGAGAGAGAGAAGATGGGACAGAGAGAGAGAGAGACAGACAGACAGACAGACAGAAACAGACGGCGCTGCCCGTGAAGCGGGGAACGTGGACTGGAATGACCGCCATTCCCAACGACCATAGGAGGTCACAGAAAAACTGGAGAGAGCGGTCAACAGGAAAGTGTTGTTTAGAGGCCCCTCGGAATCTGACGCTCTGCCAGTCTACTGAGGAGGGGCGGGGCTTGAACAGGATCTCCACGAACCGAAAAGGGGGGGGGGGGGGGGGAGGGGAGATGAGTCAGGGTGGGGAGGGGTGCGTGTGAGGGTGGGTGGAAAGGGGGAGACAAGGGGATACGGATACAGGATGTTGGTGAAGGAGTGTGGTGTGTGTGTGTGGGGTGTGTTGTGTGGGTGTGGTGTGTGGTGTGTTGTGTGTGTGTGTTGGTGTGTGTGCACGTGTGTGTGTGAGCGCTCCAAAATCCATAAACTCTCTATCTCTCTCTCTTCACACACACACACACACACACACACACACACCACACAACACACACACACACACACACACTGTCCCCCCCTCTCTCTATCTCAATCCTACTGGATGTTTCAGATGACCATTCCAACGATGAGGCGGTCATTCTCCTTCCTGCTGTCAACGGCCCTCTCTGTGTCTCTGCTCAACATCCCATTGGCCCACAGGCAGACAGAAACGGAACGGTGGAGTAACACCTTCTTTGATTGGCGATATTTAAGGGCTGACAACACACGGAGCAGCAAGCAACAACATTTCCTCTTCATGTTGCCAGTGTGCCGGGAGAGCAGAAACATTGCAGAAGCACAATCGTCTCTAATTTCGATTGTAGAAGGAGAAAGGTCTTACTCTAAACAAAATTGGGAAGGGAAAGCCATGTGTTGTGTGTCAGTATTACCATACATTACTGACACTGCAGTTGTCACTGCTTACTGAATCTAAAGTAAGCAAGAGACTTAAGAGGATCCATAAATCGAAATTTAGGTGTGTAAAGATGGGATGGATGTTAAAAAACTACTGGGGTGGAAAGGAGTGGTTGTTGTTGGTGTTGGTGTTGTTGTCGTGTCGTACCCTGGCTAAAAGACTCCAGGGGTCATCCGAAGAGCCGAAGCACTTGAACACTGTGGTATAAATGCATCAGCTGGGGATGAGAACATTACGTGTGTGACCAGTTTTGATTACCCCGCCACGTGGGCAGCCACACACCCGACTTCGGAGGGATTTGGGAGACTGATGGTGTTATGCTAGGGGCTTGTTACGACTGAAGACAATCCTCGCAAAACTATGCAGAGCATAACAACATTTTTGATGTAGCCTTGGTGTTCTTTTTTTTTTTAGCTTATTTGTCAGTGGTTGGACACAGCACCTTAAGCCAAGGAGGTGGGTGAACTCCCACCCCCCCCCACCCCACACACACACACACACTTTTTTCCGTTGTTCGTGTCAAGACCGTGTGTGACGAAGAGAGGTGAAGAACACCACAGAACACTGAATGGACTGGTAGCCGGTATAAAACTTTGGGGAAGATAATTCCTGACGGTGCCCTGGGGTGGAGAAAGTCTTTGGTGAGTGTGGTCCGTTTTATGGAAGGCGGTTTTAACCTCTCCCGTACCTCCTGCATCTTTAAACGACCCACACTCATGAGTTTCACTTGATTCACCGGGTACATTCGTACGCTCTCTCTCCACCCACATTTCCTGACATTGTCAACAAAACCATGGTCCACATCTGTACCCAAAAAAAACTGTGGGTTTTTTTTATTTTATTTATTTATTTATTTATTTTTGCTGATAAAACAAAGGAGCAAACAGAAACAAAAAACTCCAGGACGTGTCGTGGGGTCTGAGAAGAACAATGCTCTCAAAGAAAAGAAAAAACCTGAGTGCCGTACGTCGTGGATCTGGCCAGACCAATGCATTCAAAAGACAAAGAGCAGACCCACGACGTCACAGCAAAGGTTTTTTCCTTCATAAGACAACATGGGTCCATGGAGACCCACGATGTACGGCAAGGGGGTGTATTCCTTCAGAAGATAGCAAGGCTCTATGGAGGACCACGATGTACGGCAAAAAGTGTATTCCTTCAGAAGATAGCAAGGCTCTATGGACACCCACGATGTACGGCAAAGGTTGTATTCCTTCAGAAGATAGCAAGGCTCTATGGAGACCCACGATGTACGGCAAGGTGTATTCCTTCAGAAGATAGCGAGGGCTCTATGGAGACCCACGATGTACGGCAAAGGTGTATTCCTTCAGAAGATAGCGAGGCTCTATGGAGACCCACGATGTACGGCAAAGGTTGTATTCCTTCAGAAGATAGCGAAGGCTCTATGGAGACCCACGATGTACGGCAAAGTGTGTATTCCTTCACCAAAGCCTGGGTCTCTGAAGACCCACAATGTACGGCAAAGGTGTGTTCCTTCACCCAAAAGCCTGGGTCTCTGAAGACCCACGAGGTACGGCGAGCGACATTTTAGGGCGAGGAACGGGAATAAAAGGTGAAATGATATCGACAATACAGAGGTAAACGTTCACTTGACTGATGGTGGGCATTAATTTAAAAAAAAAGTATTTAAGATAAACTCGCGCTAATTCATATGGACAGACGAATTACAAGACAAAACACGACGCGTTTCGACCTCTTAAGTCTTGTTCAGGCGAGATACACAGCATCAGGGGTAACGGAAAAGAAGAACGTGCAATTAGTTACGTCTCACATTTCGGCGCCAGATGGGGGGTTGAATGGTTTGTAGGCAAGGAAGGTCTGGACCGACAGTCACAGAACACAGAACGTTTTCACACTGCCTTCCCCCCCCCCCCCCCCGTTTTGTCTCTTTTTTTAAACCAAGATCCGATTCCAAAATGGGGGCACACACACACACACACACACACACACACACACACACACACACGCACGCACACACACACACACACACACGCACGCACGCACGCACGCACGCACGACGTACGCACGCACACTCACTCACCATACATGCGGACACACATACACACACGCGCGCGCACACGCACACAACACACATTCTCTCTCTCTCTCTCTCTTACTTTGCTTCTCCTTATGTGTCCCTCTGTCTCTCTCTCGCTCTGTCTCTCTCTCTCTCTCTCTCTCTCTCTCTCTCTCTGTGTCTGTCTGTCTCTCTCCATGTTCGCATATTTGTGAGTGAGGGTATGTTTAAGTATGTGCGCTTATTTGTAGTGTGTTGGCACACAGTGTTGGAATGTTTAGCGGCATGGAGTGTAGGCAGTGGTAGTAGGGTTGGTGTGGGGGAGAGAGAGGGAGAGGTGGGGAGGGATTTGGTGGGTTCCCATCATGAAGTAGCTCTGAAAACCTTGCTCCAGTACTTCCATTCATGTGAACTGATTTTTGTCTTCTGATCATCGTCACCCTTCTCTTTCATCACTCATCATCATAATCATCATCATCATCAACGACAACAATATCACCAATTAACATCTGTCTTTCTTTCCTTCATTCCGTCCCTTTTTCTTCATTTCATCGTCTACATTAATCTGAATCTTTGTATCCTTTGTCCTCTTTACCCATTTCCACTATCGTTTGCCTTATCTCCCTCTTTTCCTTCACCCTCCTCCTACTCCCCTTCTGCCCCCTCTCCTTGTCCTTACCGTCTTTCTCTATTCTTCGTTTCCCAATGCCTCCTTTTTGTTCTTCTTTCATCCTCATCTCTTTCTACTCACTTTCCGTTCTAAAGGCCACATTTATCATTCTCTTTCTTCTTCTTTCTTCCCTTCTTCTTTTTCTTTCTTTCTTTCTTCTTCTTTTCTTCTACTCCTTCCTTCCTTCCCTCCTTCCTTCCCTTCCTTCCTTCCTTCCTTCCTCCCACCTTCTTTGTGTTCTTTCTGTTCATGTTGACGACTCGAGAAACCACACATTGACCTTTTCGTCACACAATACGGAGAGAACGACAGACATACTAGAGACTAGACAGACAGACTAGCGAGCAAGCCAATGAAAAAGAAAGAGAAAGAAACAAACAAACATATCAACGTTGAAGGAAGGGTCGGGCAGCACTTCCAGTACCAGAACACAAAACCTCTGGAGACAGAACACGGAAATGAAAAAGGGACACGACAGCCGAGACGGAAAGCACGGTGTCCGAGTGGCCTGCTGATGATGTTTGTTCCAGGTGTGTGCCAACTCCACCGGGGACAACCGACACAGGGGGAAGTTTCTTGTCCACTCTGACACGTTGAGCGGGGAGGTTTGGGGTTGGACGGAATCCAGATTGAGGGTGTGCAAACAAACCCCAAGGTGTGGGAAGTATCCGGGCTCGGTTGTTCGAGTGTGTTCGGAGTGTGTGTTGTGTGTGTGTGTGGTGGTGTGTGTGTGTGTGTTTGCGTGTGTGTGTTCGTGTGTGTGTGTGGTGTGTGTGTGTGTGTGTGTGTGTGTGTGTGTGTGTGTGTGTGTGTGCGTGTGTGTGTGTGTGTGGTGTGGTGTGGTGGTGGTGGTGTGTGGTGTGTGTGTGTGTGTGTGTGTGTGTGTGTGGTGTGGTGTGGTGTAGGTGTGGTGGGTGTGTGTGTGTGGGGGTGTGAGAGAGAGGAGGAGAGAGAGAGAGAGAGAGAGAGAGAGCGAGCAGGGAGGAGAGAGGAGGGGAGGAGGAGGAGAAGAGGGGAGGGAGGGAGAGAGAGAGAGAGAATGTTTTTCGTCGATATCATTCCAACCTGGCTATCTGTGAGTGAGCGTGCGTGCGTGCGTGCGTCTGTGCTCGCGCGCGCGCGTTGCGTGCTGCGTGGTGCGTCGCGTGTGTGTGTGTGTGTGTGTGTGTGTGTGTGTGTGTGTGTGGTGTTGTGTGTGTGTGTGTGTGTGTTCTGTGTGTGTGTGTGTGGTGTGTGTGGTGTGTGTGTGTTGTGTTTGTGTGTGTGTGTGTGTGGGTGTGTGTGTGGTGTGTGTGTGTGTGTGCATGCGTGCGTGCGTGCGTGCGCGCGCGCGCGCCCTTCAAAGAGAAGATGGCCAGACACCACACTCGCGTGACGTGACAGCCGTGGGCGAGCAATAGCAGACCAGAACAAGGAGGGTGTGTTTCACAAGTGCGGAGGAACGCTGTATGGCAATGCTGGATTTCGAACTGAAAAGTCGTTTTTTTTTCCCTGGGCAAAACTGACTAGGGTTATAGCTCAACATGCAAGCAGAGAGGGTTCATTCAGGTTACTGTGTGATTCATTTGTAGTCAGACAAACTATCAGTCATACCACAATGCCTATTAGGCAAAGTGAAAAGTTGCTTACGCTTACAAGCCGAACTCGTTCCAAAACATAGTAGTGATAATCGATCGATTTATGTAGGACCTACTACTCATACACATGGACAGGAAAACAGAGATTGAGAGAGAATGAGGGACCGGAGAAAGAGGAGAGAGAGAGAGAGAGAGAGAGACAGACAGAACAGTGACAGACAGACAGAGAGACTGAGAAAAGACATGTAGGCATGCAAGGATGGAGTTAGTTAATGAGATGTGACACAGACAGACATGTACGTACACATGGATGAAGTCAAAAGGAGGACGGTCCACACAGAACATCAACGAGTGACAGCTAAGCGGAAAGCAGAAGTCACTCTCAAACCAAATGTGTATAAAAACACATACAAAGACACAGTCAGAGATCAGTGCATTGAACATACACAATAACCGAACCCACCCAAAACAACCAAACATACAACACTTAGAGACAGAAGGATAAATGAGAGAGACTTGGTCCCCGGGGAGGGGCGGGAGAGGGGGAGAAAGGAGAGAGACAAAGGGTACAGAAAAGGAGGGAGGGGGTGTAAAGTTGACGAACACGAACATTTGGGTGAAAATAAATTGCCTACCTTAACTTGCTTGAGAAAAAAAAAAGAAGATTTCCACTCTTGTAGCAAATGGTCTTCATTTTCCAGGTTTGCCATGTACGAATGCCTTGCCACCAAAGGTCTTGGAATGATTTGTTTCCAGAAAAATGTTCCATTTTCAGTACTCACATGACTTTCAGTTTTTCTTCTCTCCTTCCAGGAGTTGCTGAAATGAAAAACATGGATGATAGTTGCATCCCACTCATTTGTCTGAACTGGGCTAAAAAATGTTGAACTCTTAAACTCCTCTGTCTGGAACTATCAGAAATCAACCAAAGTGCTTCTCTTGTAGCAGACTGGGTTCGGTCGGTGCACTTGAGTGCAGCAAAAGAGTGGTGGGCAAGGGCTGTCATGGTTTCCAGAGGAGAGAGTCCCTTCTCTGGGTTTGTGGTGTCAGTTTTGAGAGCGGTGAAGCCACTGGATCGCTCGTTGGTGACCTGCATGTGTGGACCACAAGATGGGATGGCGCTGCCATCTTCGTCTCAAAGTCTGATGTGTCCTGAAGGGCTGCTTCTTTGACATTGAGGAGGTTCCACAGTTTTTCATGACGATGTTTCACCAGACTCCCTGATCGTCCTCTGGCATCTGGTTTTCCCGTCATGCTCTAGAGCTGTGATGTGCCGCTGCTCAAAGATTTTCAGCATCAGTTTGACATTTTTGTTTCTTTTTTGTTCAGTGGATGTTGGACACAAGAGCAATGCGGTTTTTGTTTTAATTCCGAGCAGAAGCAGCAAGTTTGAATGGACGAAGATTTCTCCTCAAAAATGCAGGTTTCTGGGAAGTGGGAGACAGATGCTTTCAATGCAGAATCCTCACAGCCATGAACTGCAGGGAACACAAAGGATCTGTCCACGTCCCTTCTGGGCTAACCAGTTACTTCTGATACACTTGAGTAAAATGTGCTGTGTCAAACAGAAGAAAACAGAAACCCCCTTCATCGCTCCGAGTGGATTTTTCAATAGAAACTTGAAGTGTCCCGCCACCGCTGAGCTGAATGCATTCCTGTGATTCTGCCGTTGTCGGAGATGATGCAGGTGGCTATGTATCCTGTTGTGTGCAGCGTTTCCAGAACTAGCAGATGGCTGGCGTTGATGTGTCTGGCAGGGGACAACGGCTACAACATCTTTCCATGTAGACAACCAAAGACGCTATCATGAAATACTTCAGTTGTATGGCTTCACTAACAGCTAGAGAACAATCAGAAGCGAACCTTCCAGTTTACCTGCTTTGGAAGATGTCTGATGCGCTACATGAATTTCGTCTGACATTAAAACACTATGAATTTCTCCTTCACACATATTTTGGTATTTTGGTTTCAAGCGAACGCTAGGTAGTTTTTATCGCTACTGATGTTAAATGCAGAAGCAAGTCTCTCTTCAGACATGATGTATGTGGTAGGGTCAAAAGGGTGTTTCTGATCACAGAATAGACTGGAGGGGCTGAGGTTGAAAATCTGCAAGGGCCCACAGCCAGGTTTCACATGAGTACCTGGATTACTGGCAATGTGAGCAGCGTCAGCTGTTCCACTGAAGGCTGAAGTCTTCCTTCGGGCATGGAATTCTTCTCTTCCTCTTCACCTAAAATCTGTTAGTCTTCCTTTGGGCATGGGAATTCTTCTCTTCCTCTTCCCCTAAAACTGAAAGTCTTTCTTTGGGTATAGAGAATTCTTTCTCTTCATCTTCACCTAAAACTGAAGTCTTTCTTTGGGTATAGAGAATCCTTCTCTTCATCTTCACCTAAAACTGAAAGTCTTCTTTGAGTACAGAGGAATTCTTCTCTTCCTCCTCACCTAAAACTGTAGTCTTTTTTCTTTGGGTATAGAGAATTCTTCTCTTCATCTTCACCGAAAACTGAAGTCTTTCTTTGGGTTATATAGAGAATCCTTCTCTTCATCTTCACCTAAAACTGAAGTCGTTTTCTTTGGGTATAGAGAATCCTTCTCTTTCATCTTCACCTGAAAACTGAAGTCTTTCTTTGGGTATAGAGAATCCTTCTCTTCATCTTCACCTAAAAACTGAAGTCTTTCTTTGGGTGATAGAGAATCCTTCTCTTCATCTTCACCTAAAACTGAAGAAGTCTTTCTCTTGGGGTATAGAGAAAATTCTCTTCATCTTCACCTAAAATAACTGTAGTCTCCTTTGGGTATAGAGAATCCTTCTCTTCATCTTTCACCGAAAACTGAAGTCTTTCTTTGGGGGATAGAGAATCCTTCTTTCATCTCACCTAAAATGAAGTCTTTCTTTGAGTACATAGAATTCCTTCTCTTCCTCTTCACCTAAAACTGTAGTCTTTTCTTTGGGTATAGTAGAGAAATCTTCTCTTCATCTTCACCTAAAACTGTAGTCTTCCTTTGGGTATAGAGAGAATCCTTCTCTTCATCTTCACCGAAACTGAAGTTTTCTTTGGGTATAGAGAATTCTTCTCTTCAATCTTCACCTAAAACTGAAGTCCTTCTTTTGGGTATATAGAATTCTTCTCTTCATCTTCAGTATAGGTCAGCACAGTATGTCGGCACAGCTGAAAGCATCTGTCCAAACATCCACTTGAACCAGCTATCTGGCCCCCGTCCTGCACAAGAAAAAAAAAACAATCATAGGATGTTTGAATGTGAGGAAGATGGATAAGTCGCATGTTCCTCTCACAGGCATGGCAAGTAAATATACCACCACACACACACACACACACACACGCGCGCGCACACACACAACACACACAACACACACACACACTGATGACGATGACGACATTAAAGATAATAGTAGTAATAATTGTTAACAACGACGACGACATTGATTACAAACTAATGATGACGACGATGTCACCCCGGCCGCCGCTGCCGCCGCGCCGCCGCCGACGACGACGACGACGACGACGACGACGATGATGACGGAGACGAAGACGAACGTGGCGATGACGGTGATAACGATGAGAGCGTGATGGTGACAGGTAGCTGCAGCTTTGAGAACGGCTGGTGTGGGTGGAGCAACGCTGATGACGATGACGACCTGCAGTGGGAGAGAATACACCAGTGGTAGCCCTTTCCGATTCTTCTTCACTCTCAATGTGGCGCGTCGCCAACACCCCCCACTCCCACCCCACTCCACCCAAACCCCTCTTCACATCCTCCTCTCTCTCTCTCTCTTTCTCTCATATTCTCTCTCTCTCTCTCTCTCTCTCTCTCTTCTCTCTCTCTCTTATTCTTTGTCTCTACCCATGTTTCCGTCTGTCTGTCTGTCTTTCTCTCATTCTCCTCTCTCTCTCTCTCTCTCTCTCTCCTCTGTCCGTCTGTCTTTCTACCTGTCTGCCTGCCTATCTGTCCGTCCGTCTGTCCGTCCGTCCGTCCCCCCCTCTCTCTCTCTCAAAAGGAGGAGTGGTTTGATGTAAGCACATGCATGTGTGTTGCTGATGCTTTTGGGTGATAAAAATACCTTGTCTAAATATGCTGATTATTATTCTCCACCTTCAAATGGGGCTGTGGCTTTCTCTTGAATAAATTATCGTTATTGTTATAGTAAGTACTCTCTCTCTCTCTCTCTCTCTCGCGCCCCTCCCCTCTCTCAACCCTCTCTAGCCCCCCCCACCACCTCGCTCTCATCACTCCCTCCTCTCTCGCCCCCCCCCCCACCCCCTCCTCTCGCGCCCATCTCTCTCCTTTCTCTCTTACCCCATCTATCTCCCCCTCTCACCCTCTCTCTCTCTCTCTCTTCCCTCTCCTCTCTCCTCTCTCTAGCAGAAACCCGAAATACGTTTTTGTAGATAGCTATCTAGCTCTCACGAGCATCCAAATTAAAAAAAAAGTCTATGTGGAGCAAAATATCATAGTCGGCGATCTTTCAAGGTTTGCTGTGATTTGTATCTTGTTCTGACCTGTCATATGGTTGTACGTGTTCATTGGAGTTTTTTGTTATCGCACGCTTTCATCGCGCTGTTGTGTTCACGATCTCCTCCATTCCTCCCCGTTTCCTTCAGTGGTGTGTCTCTTATGGTATGTGCGTGTGCGTGTGTGTGTGTGTGTGTGTGTGTGTGTGTAGTGTGTGACCGTTGGCGCGCGCCTGTGTGTGTGTGTGTGTGTGTGCTTGTGTGGCGTGCGTGCATAGGTGCGTGCGGGCGCGAGTGCGTGTGTCCGGTATGTGTGGCGCTGTCGTGTGTTTGTGTTCACTAATGTTGAAGGTTCTGCCTCAGTTTCTTGTGTCCCTTCATGCTCCGTAGTGTTCTGTTGGCTGCTGCTATGGCTGCTGCAGCTGCTTTTACGTCCTCTACTGGTCACCAGTCTGGAAACCAGTACGTCTACCGACCCTATGGCGGAAGCTGTCTGGCCGGAAAGTAAGAGGCCAAAACTGGTCTCAGCCCGGTGCTGTGCGCGACAGGAATGGGAGCTTCACTCTTGCCGCTTCCGCTAATTCCTGGAGTTCGTCTCCAAAGCAGG
>JADBJO010024350.1:10000-12500 GCA_016801955.1 Conus betulinus
GACAAGGAGAGGGGAGGATGAGGAGAGAAAGAGGGTGTACGGAGGAGAGACAGACAGACAGACAGACAGACCAGGAGAGAGAGAGAGAGAGAGAGAGAGAGAGAGAGAGAGAGAGGAGAGAGAGAGAGAGAGAGCTTACATCACCACGTTATGGTTAAAATCAGAAAAGGTAAGCGCTCACCTTTCTGCGACGTGTTCCAGGTACAAAAAATACGACAAAAATGCCCACAGTTTGTCTATATAACATCCCCCTGAAGCTGCATACTCGAGAACAGATCAACTGTTTGATATCGAAAAACTGTCTGCCAACAGTATCCTTGCTACAGCCGGAATCTACACACATCATTGGAGAAGCTGTCACAGACGCACAAAGGAATCTGAACGGACCTTTTTTTTTATCTCATTGGGAGTCACAGAGGCGAGTACACCTTTGAACTGCTTCCGACATGGTCCTGATCTTTTTTTCACAGCTTCAGACATCTCCGAAAGGCTTGAGTACACTTCACTACACTTCGCATTACACAGTCGAGGGGTAACGTCATTCTAGCTGGCAACGACGTGGTTTTCAGCTGTCATGGGCATGGCGACGGAGTTAATCTGCATGCATTTTTCACCCTCGAAACAAAATTGTCTTCAAGGGGAGATAAGCATGAATGCGACTGTAAGTGTTACAAAATGTGGATAGTTTACTTCAGTAAGTATCTCTGAGTGTTCGTGTGTGTGTGTGTGTGTGTGTGTGTGTGTGTGTGGTGTGTGTGTGTGTGTGTGTGTGTGTGTGTGTGTGTGTGTGTTTCAGTAAGTCTATCTTGTCTGTCGGTGTCTCTGTCTGTTTCGTGTTGATATGCCTGTTTGAGGGCTCTCTGCCCTTCTCTTCTAATTTGTGTCGATAGGTTTTCAAGTAGGTTTTCCAGTGTGTCTGCTGGTCAGATTGTGTCTCTCTCTTCTCTCTCTCTCTCCTCTCTCTCTCTCTCTCTCTCTCTCTCTCTCTCTCTCTCTCTGAGTTTGAGTCCTCTCTCTCTCTCTCTCTCTCTCTCTCTCTCTCTCTCTCTCTCTCTCTCTCTCTCTCTCTCTCTGAGTTTGAGTCCTCTCTCTCTCTCTCTCTCTCTCTCTCTCTCTCTCTCTCTCTCTCTCTCTCTGATTGTCTGCTGGTCTTTCTGTCTGTCTGTCCCTCTGTCTGTCTGTCTGTCTGTCTGTCTGTCTGTCTGTCTGTCTCTCTCTCTCTCTCTCTCTCTCTCTCTCTCTCTCTCTCTCTTTGAGATTCTCTCAAATGCGTGAGTGAGTGAACTGCGTTAAATTGAATTTGACAGCTAAATTCATCACAGATGTTTTCATCTGTTCTCTGAGGATTAGAGGAGGCGGAAAACAAAGAAAGAGAGAATGAGAAAGAGAGAGGGCAGGTCAGAGCGGTGAGGGACAGAGACGAAAGATAGCCCACGAGAGAGCGAGAGAGAGAGAGAGAGAGAGAGAGAGAGAGAGAGAGAGAGAGACAGACAGACAGCGACAGACAGACAGACAGACAGACAGGACATGATTACATTGTAAAAATGTCAAAAAAAGTGAAAGCCAAACTTTTTGCAAAGCGATCTAGACATAATAAGTTCAACAACAACAAAAAAGCACACAGTTCATCTATTCAGCATCCTCCCCCAACCACTAGCGTTTCCTCCCCCAGAGCAGCCCATTCGAAAACAGATCAACTGTTTAAAGACAGAGACCACACACACAGCATTGAAAAGAATGTCACGGGCCCACAAAAAAAAAAGAAAAAAAACCTGACCAGACTTCTTAGCTCACGGGGAGTCACAGAGGCCAGTGTATCTTTGAACTACTTAAGACAAGTTCCTGAACTTTTCCAGTTCTTCAGATACCTCCTAAAGGCTTGATTACAGTTCGCTCACAAGACGTAACTTAATTCATGCTGGGAAAGACGCGAATTCCAGCTGTCTTGGACATGGTAAGAAGCAATTGGTCTGTCTGCAGTTTTCAGCCCTGAAACCATTTTCTTTTAAGACAATGGAAGCTTAAATGTGGCTGTCGGTAAAATGCGGTCAGTATACGTCAGTATGCGTGTATGTAGGTTTCTCACTGCTGTCAGATTTGGGTGAATGTTTCTGTAGGTCTCTGTTGGTCAATGTCTGTGTGTTTTGGTGTAGATATACCTACTGTGGGCGCTCTGTCTGTGAGAGTCTGGCTATTTTGCATCGTTAGGTTCCCTGTAGGTTTTACTGTCTCTTTGGCTAGTCAGCCTGTTCGACATTAACGCTGTCTTTCTTGTTTTCTTTCTTTCTTTTCTGATTTTGTTCTCCTCCCCCAACCCCTCCTTTTTTAACCAAAATATGTGAATGCGTGAAATTAGTAAAGTTGAATATGACGTCGAAGTTTCTTACAAATGTTTTCGTCTGTTCATGGGGGTCAGAGAAAAGGACACACGAAAGGGAGCAAACGAAGAAGGAAAAGAGAAAAAGAGAGAGAGAGAGAGAGGGGGGGAGGGAGAGAGAGA
>JADBJO010024350.1:20000-22500 GCA_016801955.1 Conus betulinus
ACACACACACACACACACAGAGAGAGAGAGAGAGAGAGAGAGAGAGAGAGAGAGAGAGAGAGAGAGAGAGAGAGAGAGCCGCATGCTCGCACGCGCAAAATTGTTCAACTTCTGTTGGGCAAACAAAAAGATAAATATGGGAAAAGTATCGCTTTGTATGCGAAATTACAGACAAATGTTGAAATTAACTGGCATAATCTTTACTCAGGAAAAAAAAATGAAAACGTTTCGGAAATGACTGCAAAGAAAAACTTTCTTTGAAGCAAGAAGTCTCCTACGCCAAAATATCCACTGAACATCAAAGACTACGCTTGACATTTCAGAAGCTTTAACGGCCTGCATTAGACATGGACCATATATTTGTTCAGGGGACCAATGAGGCGAACCTTCATTCTACCCATCCTGTCTAGTGCATACCTCCAATCGACCTGATATCCGGCACCGTAACTTAATTGAGCTCTTCAGCTCTCGTTTATACTCAGGAGACAGTCTATATGTACTGTCATCCATTAAAACTAGACTTTCTTGTTTCGAGATAAAGAAAAGAACTGAAATGATGATGAAATACACCAGCTAGTTTTTTTTTGCAAAATGATGAGATTTGTTGATTTTTTTTTTTCCTTCTTCAAAAAAAAAAAAAAGAACGTTTTGCTGTGGATTGAGATAAAAACATCCCACCAAAAGACATTAAATCATCGACAAAACTTTAAGATCCGCAAGTGGTCATTCAGTCTGTTGCTTTGTTAAGTTTGTGCTCTCTCTCTCTCTCTCTCTCTCTCTCTCTCTCTCTCTCTCTCTCTCTCTCTCTCTCTCTCTCTCTCTCTCTCTCTCTCTCTCTCTCACCTTTGTATCTCCCCCTCCCCCTCTCTCTCTCTTTTTTCCTATCACCATGATTGTATTGAACGTCTCTTTTTGGGGGATCACCAATTGTCTTGAAAGTCTTGAATATTTGTCTTAAAACTGAATTGTTAATACAGTTTCTTCCCTCAGGGACGGTAAGGGAAAGAAACACACAGGCATATATGGGAAGGGAAAGGGGGTGGGAAAGGCTGGTGTGTTTCTATGCATGAAATATCATTAAAAATCACTTTAAGCTGGCAGGTACGTGATCTTTCGTGGAAAATGGAATAATGAGAGCGCATATGATTTGCCTATGATCCAAAAGAAAGAATTGTTTCGCCTGGACTCTACCACTCAGTGCCAGAGTATTGCCACAGCAAACTGTTAAAGACATAGAATACTGCAGCGCCAGAGACCCGCTGAAGAACCTGACTACCTCGTAGAATTTTTCACATACAGAAGGTCGTTGAGGGATGTGTTGATTTAAGTGCTTTATATCGGACTGTTTGAGACAAAGCTTCCGCAAGCTTCCTGAAAGTAAGAAGAACAGTTTCAGACTATCTTGATCGCAAGTGTAAAGGTCACCGAATCCCCAAAAAGATCATGGCCCACTTGAATGATACAACTAACGTCTCAGATTACTTCGATCAGGGTTTCAAAAGTTGTTACACAACCCCCACAGAACCTGATCCATCTTTAAGGTTTCTGTCTCCATAGAATATTTTTCTTTAAATGTATTCAGACATTTTACCCCGCCTAAACTTACTGAATTCCACGAACAACTTAATGGGGGTTTTATGACATCTTATCTACTAGAGAAAAGGTCATGTCTATGCGGGGGAATGAGATGGTTTTCATCTGGTATAGAGACCTGAAGGACACTGTCTCTTTGTCTAAACAGTCAGATTTTCCCCTAGTGTCACGTTGTTTCTCAAGGAACGATAGTAGAAACAGACAGAAAGATATATCTTTGGGACGGGATGGGTGGGTATCGAGAGTGACGTGAAAGTTGCCATGCGTGACAGCATGAAAAAAATAAGAAATTAGTATCCTTGAACATAGTCTTGAAAATGCATACAGAACTGGACCCGAAATGACCATAATGCGGAAGTAAGAATAGTTCTGCCTAAACGCTACTTTTCTACGCCAAGCCACTGCTAAAGGCTCTTGTTAAAACTACAGAGCAACCGCAACGCCAGCAGCACTAAGGAACCTGACACTGTTGTTGACGGGAGGTCACCGAGGGGTGTACTGCTGTAACTTCCTTCAGAAATGTTCCTCAACTTTCCCAGTTCGTTGGGCATCTGCAAAAGCTTTGATTGCACTTCGCTCACGAGAGTTAACTTCATTCTTGCTTGCACAGACATGGAACTGGGTTGTCACGAGGGTGGAAGGAAATTGTCTGTGTGCATTATCACGCCCAAATCTAAACTGTCTCAGTGGAAAGAAATAGAGAGGGAAACGTGAATATGACTTGGTATGGTAATAAGAGTAATTTGTATAAGTCTCCCTGTGTGCATATGTCTATGTGTCTGCAATGTTGTCTGTCAGCCTGTTGCTGCTGCGCTTTTTTTCATCTTTTTTCTGTGTCTTCCTTCTCCCCCTTTGGGAAAAGTTTCAATGTTTTGTCAGGAAAATATCACAGGTCGCACACACTGTG
>JADBJO010024351.1:0-2500 GCA_016801955.1 Conus betulinus
CACTCGTAACTTGACAGCGTGTGTTACAGAAAGGACTGGAACAAAGCGGTAACTTCAAGGGTGTGTGAACAGAAAGGACTGGAACAAACAAAGCGGTACACTTTACAGCGTGTGTGACAGGAAAGGAACCTGTAAACAAAGCGGGTAAACTTACCGCGTGTGTGACAGAAAGGACTGGAACAAACGGAGCGTGTCTAACTTTACAGTGGTGTGTTGACAGAAAGGACTGGAACAAAGCGGTGGTAACTTATCGTGTGTGACAGAAAGGACTGGAACAAAGCGGTAACTTACAATGTCTGGAGACTCTTCAGACCATGAAACACGTTGCCTGGAATTTCGCCTTGATCTGTTGTACTGGAACATGTCCTGGCGAAGTACACACACACACACACACTACACCCACACCACACACTAAGCAACACGCACACACACACATTCACACACAGACCAACAAGTGGACAAGACAGACAGACAGGGACAGGAAAACACACACACACACACACACACAACAACACACTACACACACGTTGTCACACATATACCATAACAGTAGACACCCCAGACCATAGACACAGGCAGGTACACACAACGTGCACGGTGCGCGCGCGCGACGCGCGCGCACACACACACACACAAACGTAACACACACACACACACAACACACACGCGCGACACACACACACACACACACACACCACACACACACACACACCACACACACACACACATCTCCAGGCATTAGAGAGACAATAGTGTTACGATTTGATAAATTCCTATTCGATAGGAAAGAATCGTAAATACAGACAGAGAGAAAACCCGACAGACAACAGAGAGAGTTTATATGGCCGGCGGTTTGACGGGAATACAGACAGACGAAACCAGGCAGACTGACAGAGCGACAACAGAGCGAAGACAGACAGACAGACAGACAGACAGACAGAGATCTCACATGGTATGCAAGTTTGACGGAAACAAAGACAGTCAAAACAAGAGACAGCGAGAGCGAGAGCGAGAGCGAGAGAGAGAGAGAGAGAGAGAGGAGACAGACAGACCAGACAAACAGACGGATAGACAGAGGTCTGGTATTTGTAAGCAGGATAAGTGAAATACCACAGAGACGAAACCAGACAGACAGACGGACAGACAGGACGGACAGACGGACAGACAGAAAGCTCACATCGTCAGCAGTTTTGACGGAAACACAGACGGACCATAAGAAGAGTAAACAGAAGCAGACAGAACGACAGAAGTCTCCCACGGTCGACTGGTTGACTGAAATACAGACAGACCGAAAAGAACGTCAGACAGGCAGGCAGGCTGGCAGGCAGGCAGGCAGGCAGGCAGACAGACAGGCAGGCAAGCAGACAGACAGACAGGGACAGACAGAAGAGAAAGGAATAGACAACAGACAGACAGACAGAACAGGCAGGCAGGCAGAAAGACAGACAGTTACACAGACAGACGACAGAGAGACAGATAGAGACAGACAGACAGACAGACAAACAGACAGATAGAGAGTCTGACAGACAGGCAGGCAACACAACAGACAAAACAGAAAGACAGACAGACAACCAGACAGGCAGACAGACAGGCAAACAGACAGACAGACAGATAGAGAGTCTGACAGACAGCCAGGCAACAGACAGGACGGACAGACAGACAGACAGATACGATAGACAGGACAGAGAGATAAAAAAGAAAGACACAGACAGACAGGCTGACAGTGGTTCTCCACATGGTCCAGAAGATTGACCCAGGCCATTGAAAGCTCCGCCTTCCACTGTGCTGATCTGGTTGTTAGAGAGATTCCTGGAGGAAAAAAAACAACAACCCCCTCATTGGTACAACAGCAAAAACACATCTAAGCCTTACAACCACTCGGTACCAGTATGGAAATAATATATTTACTTTTTTTTAATTGGACACTTCACCTCTAGTGTTTACTATGTTTTTTTGTTTTATTACTGGTGTGTCCAGTTTGTTTTTGTTTTCATTTTGTTTTTCCAGCAAGGTTAAACAAAATCAAGATTATATTGCTAAAATGTATCATAGGACTTACGGAGGCAAGGAGACAGAGTAGTGATAAGGATGCAGTGGGGAGTGAGGGGGTACTTTGTACAAAAAGGACACTTTGATACATATATATATATATATATATATATATATATATGATTTCCTTCAATGCTTTTCTCTAATTCAGAAATTTAGAGAAGAGTCTTCTGTGACTGGCAGTCTCCTTGAACAATGTTGTGACGTAAAAATTTCATTGTGATATGTTGTCACAATCTGCCATGGCAATAACATCCATGTCTTAATCAAAATGATGAAGACAAACAAAAAAAAAAAAAAAAAGGCAGATTTTACAGCCGACTAATATCACAAGACTATTTCAAGGACTCAAATAAAGACTTGGACTGAAGTACAGTTAAGATTCTATTGAAACTTTTTTTTCTCAACATTCAATACTCTTCCTCTACTCTTCTCAAATTTTTTCCCCTTC
>JADBJO010024351.1:12500-25296 GCA_016801955.1 Conus betulinus
AAAATTATACCATCCCAATAAAGGCTGTCTTGCTGTACGGACTCTTTTGCATTACAGTTGCTCAAAGTTTACCTCCCTTATAAAAGTCCTAATTAAGAGTGCTTTTTCCAGGATTGACAGATGATTTTATCGACAAGTTCCCTGACAGTATTGAAGAGAAAATATTTAAATTTTAAATCCTGTCTACACCTCATAATTAGTATGCATGGCTTGTTGAAGAGATATATTCGGCCATTTTTGAAATACTGTCAATAGCTCATTCAGATCAAGGTGAATATGTTTCCCCCCTTTTTTTTTTTTGTACAAGAGTAAGTTTCGGACCCAAATATTGACAGTTTTGGAGTGATAAAACACACACACACACACATGCACACACACACACACACACACACACACACACACACACACACACACACACACACACACACACACACACACACACACACACTCACTCACTCACTCACTCAAGCAAGCACATACCCTTGCATGGTCACATTCACTCTTACATACACAAGAGTCGCATGATCACACAGTGACTCATGTGCTCATTTGTACACAGATGCTTGTGCACAGAAATTTCACGATCTGCGCATTAGTAATAATCCTTTGAAATTTCCTTGTAAATGTCTGTCATCACAGGAGACTCACATCTTATTGTTTGCAATTGGTGAATTAAAAAAAAAAAACATAGAAAGTAAGATGCTCATTGTAACACAGGATCATGTAAGGATGTACACCGAAAACTAAATTTCACAGGTTCCAGTGGGGAAAAAAAAAATCCCATCTCAATATTTAAGGTGAAAAGGAAAAGCGTTATGGTGAAAAGGAAAAGTGTTCTTGTATGTATGGATCTCAGTCCCAGACTAGGACTTTTACTAGCATCTACCATGAGAGTTTAAATGGTGTGCTGCAGTTCTGCATGTACTATCATGTATGACGTGTATGTTTCTGGTTTGGCAGATTGCAGTTCACTTATTGACTAATGCGTATTTGTGCACGCAAACAAATTTTATGCATGATCGCAAAATTAAGCATGTATGGCTGCATGTTTGGCCAAAGTGTATGCATACATATGCACACACAGGACATACATATGTAGATGCATAAGCACTCGCATGCAAACAATCTCAGTCACACACAAACACACATACACACACACACGCACGCACGCACGCACGCACGCACAGACACATGCACACACACACACACACACACACACACACACACACACACACACACACACACCTTTTCTTTTTTGTCTTTGTTTTCATGATTTACCTATGCACTTGACACACTTGTGGGTACTTACCCATAACCTTGTAAGATCGTCATTAGATCCCTTGCTACACTTTCAGAAAGGTGGCCAGGGATGTTGATGGTGCACTGGTGTAATTGCAGGTTAGCTAAAATGCAGACACCCGCTGTCATGGGTATGATGTTAGTGAATAGAAAAACTAGTTACAAAGACGGAGTGCCGCTAGCTGACTATGGTCCTGATGAAAACCTCAACGACAACGCCGACATAGAATGGGTCAACAAGAACTGGGTGAGTCGGTTTTTTTCATCTTTACATTGGTTGTAAGGTGGTATGCCCAATGTCGGGATTTCAAGCAGTGCCAGAAAGTTTTAGGCAGGTGGTCATGGTCAGAAGAAAACACAGTGCCAGAAAATGTGCAGGTGTGTCAGTAGATTGTGGTTATGCCATAAACCTGACCACAGGAAAGTACCTCTTCAGGTTAGGAATATGTGCATTTAAAGAAACATGAGATTTAGTCGGTCTTGTATATTTCAACCTTCTCTTCAAGAAGTATTGTTGAATCATTCGGCATGTCATTTGGCATGTAGATATCAACTTTGGACTTTTTTTTTGTCTCAAAGGCACTACTTCTGCATTACCTATTTTACATCCCCCTTCTCTAATCATATCCAGTGTCATCCTATCATAACCTCTGCACAGGCGCCCAAAAGTTGCTGTTGATACTAGGTCATCTTGAGGGAACCCACCAAAGGAGACTCTGCTCTGCTGCTGACTCCCATCAGATATCAGGGCTAACACATATTGGACACATTTCACCAAGTCCCACTAACAATGACAACAGTTGCAAAGTTGTGGAGAAATTGTGACAGAGCACCCAGTTACAATCCCCTTGAACTTGCAGATGCTAAAGACTTTAATAGACTCTTACCACAGAGATTGGTGCGGAGAAAAAAAATCAAGTGAGATCACCAGAAGAGCAGAGCATGAAGGATCACAGAATTTGAGCCTTATTTTATTAGATATTAATGAATAAGTATGATAAAGATGATGCTATGAAGTTGTGTGTTGATGAGATAAGTTGTGCTCTAACGAGCCCCTGTGGTGCCGAAATATTCTGTACAAAGTTTAACTGAAAACTTTGTGGAGGAATATTTGAGAACAGTGGTATTTGTGAACGGATCAGATGCAATGAGAAGGAAGTAAGGAGATAGGCTGCTTTGCCTTTGAGATGAGAAAACTGTTAAATGGGATGTTTTCAAAGTTTTAGGTGGTTGTTTAACTACTTGACATAGCATGTTCTGTACATTTCCGTGCATATCATACTCTGGTACCAACCAGGCTTAAGGTGGTTGTTTAACTACTTGACATAGTGTGTTCTATACATTTCCTTACATATCATACTCTGGTACCAACCAGGCATAAGGTGGTTGTTTAACTTTTTTTTCTTTTTTTCTTTTCTTTTTTTTTTTTTGAGGCATCAGTTGTCGGATCAATGGAGCACCTAAGGCAGTGACTTTTTTTTTTTTTTTTTTTTCTCCTCCAATGGCCCAAATCCACCTCTTCATTTTTTGATGCTTCACACTGTCCTCTTCATCTGCAAAAAAAAAAAAGAAAAAGCAAAAAGCGGAAAAAAAAACAAAATCAATTTCACGACTAGCTTTTTTTTTTTTTTTCTTTTCGGTTGTTCAACTACTTGACATGGCATGTTCTGTACATTTCCTTGCATGTCATACTCTGGTACCAAACAACCTTAAGATATGATGACGGTGTTTGTCAGACAATTGGAGCACCTGTCTCAAAGACATGTCTGCTCAGTGGATGAAAATTAACTGTGTGGGTCCAGTCTTGCCATGTGAGTCCCTTGCACAGTAACCCCTAGATAGGTTTGCATATATTGCATCATCTTTGAATCTTTATATACTTGTGAGCAAGTGTATACAATCACAACAAATACATGTAACAGCTGTGTGTGTGTGTTCAGGTCAGGCGCTTGCTGCGCTTCTGTGCCTTCATCAGCATGATCTCGGTGAGCATGAACACACCTGAGACCTTCAATGCGTGTAAAAAGCTCATCTATGTCACCTTTGCCTTCGACACTGTCATCACCATTCTCTTCACTGCAGAGATGATCGCCAAGATGCAGATCAGAGGCGCATGGAGAGTAAGAACATTTTTTTGTTCCCTTTCGGTGTTTTCTTCGTATTTTTATCTGATGTATATTTTCCTTTTTTTCTTTTCTTGTTTATTTAATAAATGTATTGCTGTGCTTTCTGCACACAGTTTAAACATGAGTATTAGACTATATCAATATCAGCAGCATGTCTGTTTGTCATTGGTTTATAGCTACATGTTTGAAGGTACAAGCTGTCTTCAGTGGTGGTATTTTCTTTTTCTTCTTTTCTTTTTAAGGAGAGTGAGAACATTAATACAAGCAGTTATCATTATAGATTTTTTCCCTAAAATATGAGTAAATTTATAATATCAATTGTTGACAATTTCTTCTTGGTGTATACATTTCTTGTATAATGTCCAGATGCTTTCAACTTGAAGAATAATGAGTGTTTGTCAATGTGATATTGATGCTGATGACTTTTTTTTATGATTGTAATGATAATTGTGATTTCCAGCAGCACATCATATATGTTGGTCATTTTGAACGTATCATGCATGTTGTACAATCATCATGACAGGGGGAGGCACCTTACTTGAAGGATCGGTGGTGTCAATTTGATGTTTCATGATCATCTGCCTGTGGGGATCAGTCCTACTGCAGGTATGTACACGTGCTTGGCCATCGAGAGATAGTGAGACATCTCAGAACAAATCACTTTTTAAGACAGTCTGGAACAGCATAGCTGCTAACTGTCTCAAATTTTTCAGGGATTTCCTGCTTTCAAAATCATCATTAAAAATCATTTCCCAAATTCTCAGTTTAGTGAAATTCTGACTTCAAAATATTGGGAAAAGATTTGTTATGGGGTCAGTTTTCAAATGAGCTGATAAGATAGTGTGGATATATATAATGGTATTCTGTAAAGTCCAGTATCTAGATCTAGTGAAAGATACATTAAATTTGAATCCATGGGTCAGGTCAACCGACAAGCTATGATGTTCCTTCAGTTTCAATTCAAAGTTACCGAACATCTCCTAACTCCTGAAGATTGACTCAAGTTTGAAAGCTGTAGCTTGACATAACCAAACACAGATAGTCCTATGTTCAGTGTATCTCACACAAGGCAAGCAAAAACTAGAAGTGCACAAGACAAGCGATGCACTAGACTTAGGAAGGGGAAATGATGTCATTTGAAATGTGGCTGAAATTTAAATGAAATGATTTGGAAGCCCTATAATGACCCTTTAGCATGCTATGTTCGGAGTCAGATGACTGCTTAAAAAACAAGAGCCAGAGGGAGCCTTGTGTTTGTTTGGGCCATAGGGAGGAAATGAAGGAGTTTGACAATAAATGGCAACATATCACAAATGACCTTATCATGCAGTGTGCCAGCAGTGGTCTGACACACAGGAATTTGACCTCGCAGTTGATCAGATCCATTAGCTCATGCCATGACTCACAGCACAGCTCCTTTGTTAGGACATAAGCTGTTGGCGTACAGTGGAGGATGGAAATGGTTTAGGCAATTGAACCAAGTTTATGTGCACAGCATGAAAAAGGGTGTGGACGCAACACCTCTACTGTTGCTCATGACTGTGGACAGAAGCTGTGGAGATCCCCTGATTTTGTGATCATCTTGTCATGGCAGCGCACTGACCCAGTGGGATGATCAGATGTGAAACTTCTGCACCATGGTTGACTGGAACACTTTGCATGATGATAACTTGGGATACTTGGTTGTAGTAGTATTTAAAGAAAAAAAAAGCTTTGTAGACACTCTGAATTAAAGCACATTCTTTACAGTCTAGTTTTATTTGAGCATACTTGGTGTACATAGTTATTCACATGCACAGGGTTATCTTAAAAAACAATCTATTTATCTATATTTATCTATCTATAATCTATATCAATAACTCTAAAAGAAAAGAACAAGGAAAACAAGCTGTCATGGTAATAGGTGAAATTTTCAGCATTATTCGCCTTCATCAGCTAATGACCTCCTCCCTGAGTGCCAGCAGGTAAGCTATTGAGGGAGTAGAATAAAGATATCAATATGACATAATGAACCAAATTACTTGTTTTAATGAATGTATGTGTTAAGAGGTTTTCACTAAAAAAATAAGTTTTTGATATCTTTACACTTCGTACACACAGAGATCACATGTACACATGCACACTCACATACATGTACACACACACACACACACACACACACACACACACACACACACACACACACACACACACACACACACACACACACACACACACACACAACACACACACACACACACATAAACACATCATGCATATGAATAATCTCAGATGCCTAATTTTTTTTCTGTACAAAATTTTATGTTTACTAACAACACATCTTTCATCTCATTGCTGTAAATATATTTAGAAAATTGTAGTAAGTCTTTCAGTATTTTTTCATACTGGTGTTTGAAATGATGTAGTAAGTCTGTTGTACACACAATGATTATGTCTTTTACAATACAGATGTCTTAAATGGTGCAATTTCTATTACTATCACGTCTTTTAGCCCAAGTGTTTGGATTGTTTTTGTAAATATTTCATTCATGTTGTTTACCATACAAGTGTTTGAATTGATGTGATAAATGTTGTATTCATGTCTTCCACCACACAGGGAATTTAAATGACGTTCTAAGTGTTATATTCATGTCTTTTTTCATACAGGTGTTTGAAATGACAGAATCTCTGTCCTTCAACTCACATGTTGCCATATTGCGCATCATACGAGCCCCGCGGCCCTTTGGTTCTGCTCAGAGTCTTCCGAAACTTTTTCAAGTTCCAGCTGCCAAAAAACAGAATCAATTCCATTTTCAAGTTAGTGTTTGGTATCTTGTTTGTACTGTGCTGATTGTGGCGAAGAGTGGAAGGGAGTGGGGTGGGGGTGGGGTTGGGGAGCATTCTTAGTATTTTGGAAATTATTTTGACTTCTCTGTGGCAAGTGTGAGGGGGCAGATTCTCACTAACAGTTGTGATCCTATAGGGCTTCTCTTTTGATTTAGCCTTCACTCCCCTGTCAGTACACAAATGAAGAACTATGCAGGAAGCTATTTTTTGTATTTTTTCTCCACGATGTGTCTGAAATTCACAGTCAGTTAATTTGCACGTCTTAGCCCTATGTGAAAGAAAAAAAAAAAAATGCAGCTGTATGACGTATCTGCTTTGACAAGGATTCCAGTGACCTATGTTGTAATCTGTGTGTGTCAAATAGGTAGGGCATGGGGGTGCAAAAATGGGATCGATGCACTGCTATATTTTTGGTCGGGAGGGGGAGTAAGTGATTTTGGATATGTGTTTTATTTCTGTGAATGGGCAATTGGACAACACATTGAATAATAAATGTGAGGTGCTAAACTTTATTAATTCTATTTATTAGAAGTAGTAGGAGTTGAAGTAACATGAAGATGAGGTGTCTGTGTCCCCTTCTCCAAGACTGCTGTGTAGGCCTGGTTTGTGATCACTTTATAGTGACAAGCCTCTGGCAAACAGGATGTTCATCTCATTATTTTACCTGTTGCCTTCTTAGGGCTCATTTCCAAGACAGTGTAGGGAGGGTACATTTTCCATGCCCCTCTGTTAGGATTACTCCCGCTCTGCTCACTCCTGCTCCTCCCAACACAGCCACACCCAATATTGTCCAATTGAACTGTATTAGCAGTCCAAAGAGAGCAGCTGGCATCTCATCATCATGAAGCTATCTTGAGGAGTCACTGCTCTGCTGCTGAGTCACTTGGTACATGCAGAGGATCAGCTTTTAAACCTTCTAGCGACAATGCTAATAGCTTAGTCTCCTTCAGTTGGATCAGTTTTGCATACAGAAATCTCAGAATATATTCACTCAGAGATACTTACCTGATACAATTGTGCATCAGGTCAGTTGTGTAAAATCTGCTGACTGGTTAGTTTGCAGACAGAGAGACACAGAAAGAGACAGGTATGACGGAAAACGATGCACAGCTTAGCAGAGCTTCATCTTTACGAATGTGTCTTGTGCATTGTGATGAGAAAACGTGTAAAATCTACTGCTTCATTATTTGGTGCGTTTGTATGCAGCCTCCTATTTGGATTTATAAAAGAACTTAACTCAAAAAGAGTAGAAAGAGTTGTGTGTACAAAGGTCTGGTCTTGTGATTGTACAGATAATTCTTGAGTCCCTCACTGGAAAACTGGTTTAAGTTATGCCGGCTACTCCTTTTTTTTTTTTTTTTTCTTCTGCTTCTGCTCCCTTCTTACCTGCCAACCCCATCATCATGCGCCTTTTTTCTTCTGTTGTTACTGTTTCAACCGTTATGGCAGTTGTGAGCCAACATGAAATGAAATGATTGCTGGGTGTGTGGTATTCAGGCGGTCCAGCCAGCAGATCTACAATGTGACCATCTTCTTCCTGTTCTTCATGTCCCTGTATGGCTTCCTGGGAGTCCAGTTCTTCGGGGCCATGAAGCACCACTGTGTTCAGAATGAGACCTACGACTACACTGAGGAGTAAGCTGAGACATGTGTTGGATACTGTGTGTCCTGTGTGCACTCTGCTCTTTTAAAGTGCTGTGTAATATACCTGATAACATTGCATCGTACAGCTTTCTCATCACAACATATTTCTCTAAGACTGAGGTTGTTATCCAGGGGGAGAACAGTCTTCAAAATCTGGTGACACTTATTGATCTTTGTTTCATATCTGTTTAAATGTATCTTTTCAAGTAAATTATTCTCGCAGAATTTTGCCAGGGATGACTGTTATTGCTGTCAGCTATGTTTTGTTGACTGTAGATAAAATGTGGTATCTGATCTTGCATGAAAGCACAGCACCCAGATCACCAAGTCTTTTGTGAGACTAAAATCGTAGGCCAACGATTTTCAGCTTCCTGAGTTTGCTGTCTGTTTGGCCATTATTATAGCAGAGAGTCCTGACGCATGATTGACTGTAAGGTGACCAGAACCATAAACCAAGGCAATGTTTTTCTTAAAAAAAACTATTAATGATATTCTCCTCATATGCATATTTTTTACATTTTCATCAAAGTGTACTAGTTAGCTCACTGTTATTTTTTGTTGTTGTTGTTGATTTTTCATTGTTTGAGTTATTTGTAGATTTCGAATCTCTTTGTGTCTTGTTTCGTAGTCTTTTCTACGGCCTTCTGTCTTGGTACAATACTGTGCCATGTGATCAGAAGTATCTACTGTCCTGTTAAAATTACCCACATTATGGAAGATCTTCCTTGGAATAGCTGGCGGTATATATATTTTGTTGTTACAGCAACAGTGTAACATCAAAGTCATGAAAATGAAGCAACAAATAACTGATGCAATAGTTATCTGAACACAGATGGAAAAACATCTGACTTTGACTGTGCAGGAACCTGACGTTGTTTCACCTGTCGGTCGGTCCTGACACCCAGTGTGCCGTCAACAAAGGAGAGGGGTATTCCTGCCCCAACGGGCTGGTCTGCAAGAAACTGGAACTGAGACCCGAAATCATGGGCTTCAACGGGTTTTGATAACTTGGGTAGGTGTTGTGTGAAATTTGTTAATGTTTGCTTCTTTGTTTCAGCATCTTCTGTGTCTTGTTTGTTTACCTCACCTTTGGAGCCCTCTCTGTAACATTACTCCCATGCTATGCCTTCTGGATCCTCTGTGCACAGCTACGCTCAGCTTTGCCCCATCAGTCAAGGTGCCAGCAGTCAACATGGAGCCGCGGGTCGGTTTCGTCGCCATTTTGTTTTGCGCCGGTCTTCATTCCTTGTCGCACCAGCTTTCTAGCCCACGCTATTACACGTGGTTTGTCGTTCGGAATTTGCTTCCCTACACTTGTTTACACCCCTCCCATTCATTGCCGCATTTTTCGATCGGCTTCGTGTGCGTGGCGATCGCATCGCCCTTCGGCATTGCTGTTACACGTGGCGTTACTCAGCACTTTTGGTTCACGCCACTGCCGTTGCTCACGCACGGTTTCGTTCATCGCTACTGCGTTTTCTGACACTGTGCGAGCTTGTTTACTTTTATATTTCCATTGTGTGTTATATTGCTATTGTGTGCGCACGTCGATCGACCTGTATACCCTCCTCGATCGACCGTCGTGTTAACGATCGTGTGCTCCGGTTTTGCTTGGCGCCATTGCCCAAAATGGTGAAGGACTCGGTTGGGCCGAGCAGCTCTGACGTTCAGAGTTCGCTCGCTTTCCCGGAGGACCAACGAGTTGGTTCCAACTCCGAGCAGACCGTTCTTCCCGCGGGAGAACGGACGGCCGCGGTAGTTGGAGACGACCTTCCCGCGAAGGGGACGCGGGACTCCCTCCCTCCTCTACCCGACCGCCGGACGCACGACCGTTGCGTTCGAAAGCTACTAGGCAATTGGCTGCTATTTCCAAATGCTTATCGTTCACCCTGCCCAGAAAATCAAAGGGCAAGGCCCCCCTTAAGGGATCCACTCAAGTCTAAGCATCCAAGCGGGATTCCGCTTCTCCTCCAGCCACCCTGCCTTCTAGCTTTCCGGCGCATAGTCAGACATCCGTTTACTATGCCCAGTCACCGCGACCCTCGGCCCCCGGGGACCTTTGCCGAGGCGCGGACAGGCACGGGTGACGGTTTTGGACTGGAACCTCCACCCGTCACTCGCATTTATGAGACGCGCGGTCCACGTCTCCCCCCCCATCTGGACTCGCCGTCTCACGACGCTCTCTTCCCCCACCGTGCACAGTGTGCAGCCAACACCCCTGCACGAGGAGCGTCCCGTTATCTCCGGACGCAGTTTTATGGCCACGTCATGGCAAGACAAGACCATGCACATGACCATAACTGGGCGTATGGGAACACCGAGTGCCTCCACCGTTTGTGAACATACACAAGGACGGCCGATCTACCCCCCGCTCGCCCGTCGCAGGTTCCCCTAGGGGTTCAGGACGCTGGGGGTCCGACCTACTCGGCCCCCCCTTTTGGGCAACGTCCTCGGTCCCGTTCCTCCGGGGGGAGGATCTACCAGCGGGACCACGGGTAACCGGCCCTATTCCCCTGGTCCCAGCGCACTCCTGGGGGGGACGACGACATACCATGGTCGAACACTACCCCCCCTCTGCTGCTCAAGGTTACCCCGGTCCCCGGGGAGTCCCTGCACAGTACCCTGGGCCGCCACAGCCCGCTTATCTCCCCGGGGACCAGTGGCTCTATGCCCCCGAGAGAGACCAGTGACTTTACACCCACTCCCAACCGGAACAGCTATATGGTCGCTTGTGGCACCCAATCTCACAGACCTGGGTCGACCTTGGTCTCCCACCTCGGGCGCTGTCCGATCGGCAGTCCGGGCTCTCCCACCCTAGCCCGTCTGCCGAGCACAGAGCCACGAGGGCCCGCCCTCCCCCCCCCCCCCCCCCCACCCCCAACGAGGGCGGGGACCCTCACGCACCCGCGCAGATGCCCCTGAGGAGGACCTACCTTCCCAGGAATTCGACTCCCCCACACCCGGAGGACGACGACGATGAGGACCTCTTCTCATCCCTTTACGATATCCGCACACATTGACCGGTTTCGACCGGACTTGGAGTCGAGGGAAGCCCCTCCCTCTGCCGATATCTTGGCCTTCCCTGACATCGTCGGGCCGCCCCCAGCCCAACGCAAACTCAGGCTCGTCGCTCCTCAGTCCCTCACTTCGCTGTGGGAGAGTCCGGCAATCCGCGCCAGGGGTGCAGACGCCGTCCCCCCGCGGGTCAAGACCTTCCCCCGCGCCCAATGCGACCCCCTTCGGCTCCCTCCTCGGGACCCGCAGGAAGCACCCAGTGACCTCCCTCTTTGCAGACAATCCGGCGACCAGGGGAGTGGGCCATCTCCCAGTCTGATTGTCGCCTGATGCCCAACCGGGCCCCCCTACTTCGGGCACCATCTCCTTTAAAGCATTAAAGGACTGGGACCGAGTAGCCCGGATGGGCATCTTACACATCATTGCAGGGCATGCCTACCTACCATGCTCTTGCAGAGGGCGGAGGTACTCTGGCCTGGGGATGACGGCGCCGTCCCAGTGCCTTCGGACATACCTCCGAACCACACCATGAGGACGAATCTCGCTTATTCAGCGATCCCTTTATGCGACACCTAGTCAACAGGATATCGCATCACTTGTCGGCTGCGGCGGACAGCGCAGCAACAAGCCACTTCTATTGCCTGCTAGTGGCCAGAAACGCGGTGCTTTCACGCTCTTCACTCCCCGGCACTCAAGCTTCCCTTCGGTGTGTCCCGGGCCAGGATCACTCGCACTTTGGCGAGTACTCCACCTCGGATATGTCCCTTTCGGTCGAGAAACGCATGCAGGCGGCGTCCTTTTGCCCCCCGGCCTCAGCCACGCCCTTCCAGGCCCCCCTATTGGTCTTACCCCAGGTCCATCGGGCCCACACCGTATCCCCGACAAGCCCCATCTCCCAACGCCGGGCCGGCTAAGCGCCCTCTAGATTCGCAGAGGTCGAAATCGAAACCTCGCCAGCAACTCCATTTTCGGTTCGGCCAACAGGCACGCCCTCTCCAGTGACTAGGGGACACACCCGCGGTGGGCACGGAACAGGAACAACCCGCCCACCAGGCCCACCCCGGGTTTTACTCCCACCTGTTCGTGATCCCCAAACCCTCGGGAGATGGAGGCCCATCCTCGACCTCTCTCCCCGCCCTCCCAGATCAGGGACTCCATCCACCACCTAGATTGGGCCACCTCCATAGATCTGAAGGATGCGTACTTCCAGATCCTCCTTTACCCGGCTCACAGACGTTACCTCCTCCGGTTCGTCTGGCAGGGTCGGGTGTTCCGGTTCAAAGCTCCCCTTTGGTCTCTCCCCCTGGCACCTTCCTCTTCACGAAGGTTGTCAAGGAGATGGCCGCCCTAGCCAGACAGGAGGGACATGCGCCTCCTGGTGTACCTCGACGACTGGCTTGTCCTGGCCTCCTCCCCGGCTCAGTGCTGAGCCCACACCACGCGCCTCCTCAGGCTCTGTTCCACCCTGGGTTTTGTAACCAACCCCTCAAATGCGAACTCATCCCCAGTCAGAGGTTCTATTTCCTGGGCATGAGTTTCGACACGATTGCCATGAAGGTCGCCCCGTCCCCAGAGAGGTCCGCTGGGATAGTGGACCTCTTCTTTCGCCTCTTAGGGATGATGAAGTCCCTTTCAGCCCTCATCCGCTAGGTCGGGTCCCCAAACCCCAGCTGCAGAGGAGTTCCGTCGTCGGCGGTCCCAGACCTCGGACCGCTGGGCCCTGACCATTCCCCACGGCCACTGGGTTCTCTGGCGCCACGGACGAATGGCTACGGGTCTTCGTGGCCGAGTGGTTAAGGCGATAGACTAGAAATCTATTGGGGTCTCCCCGCTCCACTTCAACACCTAATCTCGCCCAACTGTTTCTCCTCCTCACGGGCAACACG
>JADBJO010024352.1:12500-25296 GCA_016801955.1 Conus betulinus
CCAGTGGTCGAGCCGCATTGATCAGCAGCTCCGCCCCCCCCCCCCCCCCCCCCCCCCCCGTCCGCCTATCCACCTGAGTTCAAGGACGAGCCACGCACGATTGGCGAGTGGGTGAATGCGTGAGTGCTGGCGAAGGACGGGGAGGAGGCAGGGGTGGAAAGTGGGGAGTGGTGGTGTTGGTGGTGTGGGGGGGGGGAGGCGGCGCGTAGGAGGCAGGGCGGTGGCGGTGGGGGGCCTGTGATTGCGGGGGGGGGGGGGGGGGGGGGGGAGGGGTATGGACTCTGGAATCTCTCTCTCTCTCTCTCTCTCTCTCTCTCTCATCTTTACACACATACACACACACACGCGCGCGCGCACGCGCGCGCACACACACACGTACACACACACACACACACAACACACACACACAAATACCACTCATGCACGTGCGCGCGTGAGCACACACACACACATACGCGCGCGCCCCACGCACACACGCACGCACGCACGCACGCACGCGCGCGCGCGCGCGCGCACACACACACACCACACACACACACGCACGCACACGCGCGCATACACACACACGCGCGCGCGCGCGCTCGCACGCAACGCACGCGCACGCACGCATGGCGTTCCTGAGTCTTGTGTAGCATACTGTACATGCATGATAATATAATAATCCTGAACACGAGGCTCACTCCATGAGCAGATGGAGCACACTGGCAGAGGAACAGGCTGGTGACTAACATCTGACCATGCCTGAACTCTAAGGTCTGAAGGTTAAGGTCCTAACCTTTTTTTTTTTTTTTTTTTTTTTTTTGGTGGGGTGGGGGGAGCTTTTACTTAGTTTTCGTTGATTTCGGAAAGCCTTTGACTGTTTGGACAGGAACAGAGTGTGGTCTGTCGTACATAAAACTGGTGTAACCGGGGAATAATAATGTAAAGCACAAAGGGGTGGGTGTGTCTGTGAAAGCAAGCCTGAGAGACGTTTCATATTAGGATTTTTCTTCTTTTTTTTTTTTTTTTAATTTTAAATCCAAGTGGCGTAAAACAATGGCAGTTATTCAGTTCCAAGTTACGTTCATTTTTTTTTTCTTTTTAATTTTTTTTTTTTAACCGACTATCACAACAGCAACTGAATGTGTAAAATATTGAGCAAAATTCATTAAAATGCTAATGATAGAATATGTATGCGAGCTAACGGGATATACTTTGAAACAGATGAATGAAACTGGGCAGTGAGCCTGAAGACAATTCTAACAGAAAATGGCTTTGGAATAGTATGCCAACGGGTCGGGCGGCTGGATGGAAAGGATGCGTCTATATCAAAATTTACAGACAGGTTCATGTCATGTTACAAACAAAAAAAGAACATCAGAGACCGAAACTAGCCATAAATAAACGTAGAATTAATCATTTGAAGTCGTGTCTGAATCAGACCAAGTCATTTGAAATCGTGTCTGAATCAGACAAGTCCCTACCTTAAACTATGAGCCAAAAAAAAAAAATAGTAACGCGCTCGCAAAGTTTAGTTTCTCTCTCTCTCTCTCTCTCTCTCTCTCTCTCTCCTCTCTCTCTCTCTCTCTCTCTCTCACACACACACACACACACACACACACACACACACACACACACACACGGAGAGAGAGCGCGAGAGAGAGAGAGAGAGAGAGAGAGAGGAGAGAGAGAGAGAGAGACAGAGCAGACAGACACAGACCAGACAGACAGACAGACACACACAGACACAGACACAGACACAGAGAGAGTGACATATATCGAGAGACAGAGAGATACAGAGACAGAGACAGACAGACAGACTGACAGACAGACATATACTGTAGACGAATCAGAGACAGCGCAGACGTGGCACAGGATTTTCAGGCCTCATTAAACAAAGTTCGGTGGCCCCGGAATGCGAGAGCAAAAGCAATGTTTGTAACTGTTGGAGGACCTGAGACCTCAAAACGTCCATCTTTCTGATGAGCAGTTCAGCCAGTCTGCTTGTCTCCCCGCCCCCCCCCCCCCCCCCACCCCCCCCCCCCCCCCCCCCCCCCAACACAGCCAGTCCTCTGATGGTTAGGTAACTTGCCTCTCCATCATCGACTTCGGCGGTGGTGGTGTCCCCCAGCAGCATTTTTTTTTTTCAGCATTTTTTTTTCTGGCGGTGCCACTTGCCACTTTCATGGGCTGACGGGGCTGTGGCTGACTGTAGCATGTAACCGCTACCCCTGACCCGTCCTTGAACCGGCGGTCATCACTTCTTTCCTGCGTCATTTCCATTTCCAAAGACTACGCCATTAACACCCCCTCTTCTCCTCCTCCTCCTCCTCTCTCTCTCTCTCTCTCTCCTCTCTCTCTCTCTCCTCTCTCTCTCTCCTCTCTGTGACTAGGGTAGAACCTAAAGCAATGTCCCCCTCCCCAATCACAACCCGTCCTGAAATAATACTATTCAAGTAAAACAGACTCTCTCTCTCGTCTCTCCTCTCATCTGGCCTCTCTCTCCTCTTCTCTCTCCTCTCTCTCTCTCCTCTGTGTGTGTGTGTGTGTGTGTGTGTGTGTGTGTGGTGTGTGGGTGTGTGTGTGTGTGTGTGTGGTGTGTGTGTGTGTGTGTGTGACTAGGGTAGAACCTAAAGCAATGTCCCCCTCCCCCAATCACAACACCCGTCCTGAAATAATACTATTCAAGTAAAACACTTCTCTCTCTCTCTCCTCTCTCTCTCTCTCTTCCTCTCTCTCTCTCCCTCTCTCTCTCTCTCTCTCTCTCTCGCCCCCTCTCTCTCTCTCTTCTCTCTCTCTCTCTTCCCACCCCATACACGTACCCCACACTATTTCTCGCAGAAGTGAAATACCATTCGCAAAGGCTGTGTTTTACTTTTTCTTTTAAGTGTGTGTTTTAAGTGTGTATGTGTGTACATTTAAGCGCGTTGGTTTCAGCATAAATATTACGCTCTCAATGTTCAATGTGCGGAACTGTACTTTACAGCACAGTTTCTAATAAGATGTACGGTATATAGTGTTTGAACTGTGGTATTCAAAACGGTATTCAAAAAACAACAAAAAATAACAAAAACTATCCAAACTAAAAATCCTCAGTATCAGAGAACAACCATCAATAATGATCGTGATCTCTACCACACTACGGCTCTGTCGTCTGGAAGGAAGCCTGGGACTGCAGATGTCACGAAGGTCTATGGGGGCAAGACATGAGACAGGAGACCTTTGACAACAATCTGAAATAAAGTTCCAGCAGCACTCTTCGAAGAGACGAACGACGCTGGATCTGTATATCAACCTCGGGGACGTCTTCTGTACAACTATGCGAGTACCTACACCGAAGCGTTCTCTTCTTTCCTGTTCCCTTTAGCGTCTACCTTGACATGAGGTGCAGGGCAACGTCAGGAAGTCAGCGCTGTCCAGCTGAACGGACAAACGCTACAGGGAGGGAGTGGACCACCTGGAGCATCCTGGCTCCATTCCGAGCAAGGAAAGCAGCTCAACAAAGCAGATCACGTCAAGGCGGGCCCTGGCTGTCAGGCTCTGGCTGCCATGTCAGAGACAGATGCCAGAGCTGTTGACGGCGCATCTCAAGCGTAAAACCTTGGCGTTTTGAGAAAAGGAAGAAAAAAAATCCGCTTTGGATGGATTCTCCGCAACTCATATCAGGAACTTTTAGAGAAACGACTATGACAGGCTGCAAAGACTCGCGCCCACAGACAACAACCTCTCGTCACAGTTATCACGTGCCATGAGTTTGTCTGTGTACAAAACGTCTCGCCATGACTCCCTGAGGTGGACATGTATCACATCAGGACTCCCTGTCCAAAAACCATTCTGCAGAGTGCAGTGAAGGCTGGACATGTATCTGGCAATGATTCCCTGTGCTTTACCATTCTACAGGGTACAGGAAAGGTGGATATGTATTTCACTATGAATCCTGTCCAAGATCATTCTACAGGTACAGTGGAGGGTGGACAGGCGTCTCACCAAGACCAAGAACTCACCGTCCAAGACCGTTCTACAGGAATCAGCGGAGGGCGAACACGTATCTCAGCAAAACTCGCCGTCTACAGATTACAGTGGAGGGGAAAGTTCTCAAGGGCAGGTCGAGGAAGAGTGGATGGAGAATATGACCAAAAAGAAAAAAAACCGGAATGATCAGAATACCTCTGTTGTGTTGCCCATGACTGAGGACAAAGGTGCTGAGGAGATCCATCACCACTCCAGCATCCTTCCCAAAGACTCACTGCTATGCCACAACAACAACACAGCAGCAATAACCACCCCACCACCACCACCACCACCCGCCACACCACAACCACCACAAACACCACCACCACCAACAACAACAGCAACAAAAACAATAATAATAATAATTATTATTATTATTATTATTATTATAACAGCATGTTATCCCTGCTGTGTTGTATCCCATTGTATACTATAGTACTGCGATAAGAAACCTCGGATTTGTGATGCACTGAGCTGTGCAGTGTTGATACGCCTACCATTGTGTTTGCCACTGTTGCCACAGACAGCTGTGTTGAGCTGCGCAGCACATTGTTGTGTTGAACTGCGCTCCACTGCATTGACACGCACTGTTGCTCATAATCACGGTATTGTGTGCACTGTGAGGAACTGCCCAGCTCTGCTGCCATTCTGGTAGTGGTGTGCTACACCCTTTCATCTGATTCCATTATACAGCAACATTAACATGTTTTTGTGTGTTTTTTTTCCTCCGTAACATTCTATTGCAGTGTAACTTACAGTATTTCTGCTTGACTCCCTTGATCTGCCTTTCGCAGAATTTTGGTATGTTCCATTCAACTGCTGCATTCATCCATTTTCATTATATTCCACGACAGTGCAATGTGCAGGAGGGTGGGGGGAGGGACAGGGGGGTGGGTGGGGTGGGGGCTGTTTGATTCCATTACACAGTATTTCATTGTATTCAATGATATTTCTTTCAGCTGCGACATGAGATTATTTGAAAAAGTTACAGGGCTTTGTTTGGTTACCTTGCACCGTATCCAATAGTCTTGTTACAATATTGCAGTTAAATGAGATGTTTTATGTTGTATTTTGCTCTCTCTCCTCTCTCTCTCTCTCTCTCTTCTCTCTATCTATCTATATCTATCTATTATATATATATATATATATATATATATTATATATACACAAAGGTACGTAAAGTACTTCAGTATATCCCGTCGCACTGCCATTTATACTGCTTTATTGCATTCCAACTGGACAACGTTTGACAGTGACGTGGCTGTATTCCATTTCATCGAATTTACAATGTGCTATTGCACTGCACTGCGCAGCATTTTGACGAATAACGTTATATTCCATTCTGCTCCATTTTACAGTGTTGTGTCAATTCCACCTGTACAGCATTTTGCAGACTTCATGTTAATTTCCACTACAGAGTATTTCAAAGTCTTGTATTGTATTCCATCACACTGTGCTTCATTGCGCTTTAGTGTATATCGTTCCCCACCATTTCTTGTTGTTCTACTGTATTCCGTCCCGCCATATTCTATACGGTTTTATATCATATTCTTTCACTCGGAACTCACGTAAATTGCTGTAATACATTGTGATGGCTTGTGTTCTACTGTTTTGGAACAGTTTTTTGTACTGAATAATCTTAGAGTTAAAAAAAAAAAAAAAAAAAAAAATATATATATATATATATATATATATATATATATATATATAATATCCATGGACTAGTTTTAACTTCTAGCAAGACATTTGTTCTCGTGGTAATGTGTTGCATGGTGTGGTATTGTAGTATTGTGATGTGAGGTGCTGTTTTTGTGTAGCGTCGTATTGAAATGTGCTGTAAATTTGTGTCACGGCCCACTGCGTTATGTGGTGGTACTTGATTGTATTTCTATATTGTCACAACACCCCCCCCCCCCCCCTCTCTCTCTCTCTCTCTCCTCTCTCTCTCTATCTCTCCGTCCCTCTCCCTCTCTCTCTCTCACCTCTCTCTCTCTATCTGAAATCTCTCGCTCTCTCTCCTCTCTCTCTCTCTCTCTCTCTCTCTCTCTCTCTCTCTCTCTCTCCTCTCTCTCCTCTCTCTCTCTCTCTTTTCAGGTCACCTTGGAACTCGCTCCCATACATGTACCAACTAATGCAGGAGCAAAGTACACAGATCACTCACTACACCTGTGGAGCGTTGGCGTGGAGCGAGAACCCTGGCCTCCAGTCTCAAGGCACTCAGGCGTGGAGAGCGACGTGACGTCAGCACCCTCTTGACCCACATAACAAAATAGGTCAGCAGGCACTCGCTCAGACGAATCATGACGTGACCGGCCCACCGTGACAGAGCGCAGCGGAAAGCAGAAAGCCAGTAAGAGGGCAGGTAACTCCCAATACCCAGCCTTTCCAAGGACACCCGTTGGGGTTGTCCTGATGGCCCAGTGGTACAGCACTGCCGCTTTGCCGTCAGAGGTTGCGAGGTCGAATCGCGCTGACGCTCAGCCATAGACATGGACGTTTATGCTGCCCGTTGTATTGTGTTGTTGTTCTGGGGGGTGTAGTCCACTTCTGTCTCTCATCTCACTGTCATTATTATTATTATTATTATAGCATTATTATTAGCATTATTATTATTAGCATTATTATTAGCATTATTATTAGCATTATTAGCCGGCTAGAGACCAATCTCTATGCGCTTTACAATCCACACTCGTTTACACAACGGGCTGTCTACCTGGGAAGTGCCGACTGAAGAGCTGCCAGCTGGCGCTTCATTCAGTCGTTTCCCGTGTCATCCAGTCAGTATCGTTCAATATCGTTCACTCAGTTTCATGACTTTCTTCCTTCATTCTTTCCCTTTCTCACGCAGGATGCATGCTATGTTGTAACGTGTCATCCATACCAACGGCCAAACTGGCCTTCTCTCCTCCGAAAGTTTGTGATGGGATTTGACGTGTGTGCAAGATGTTATGCGTGCGTTCACACACAGAACCTCGGTTTATAGTCTCATTCGAAGGACTGTATGGGAAATGGAGTCAGAACCAATGTAAACTCCGAGGGGAAATCCCCTACCGAAACGGGCCTGGCGGAGATTCGAACCCGCAACCCCAGGATCACCAAGATGCGAGTTCGGCGCTCTCTACCACTGAGCTATTCAGGCCCCATCCTGCCCTCACTCGTTTTGTCTCACTGCCCTTCTGCCCCACGTGATTACAACATTTATCAACAGTCTGCTGGTCATTGTAGAATTACATTAAAGCGTTGCCATGTGTCAGCATGAATGACGTGTTTGAAATAATGTGCGCATAACAAGGACAGATAGTAAGACTAGGCTTTGGCCTAAATTCTCATCCTGCCGTTATTAAAGATCAAATCAATCAGTCAGCCACTACATATATAAACCTTTTTTTTTGTCGAATCCCAACTTACCTGTCAACGACTGTGGTTTCCGTGGTGGCCAGTTTGATCTCCAAAACTACATCCTTTGCGGTCTTCCCCAAACAAGCTGTCACCCGCTACCCGGGGCTTACAACTTTTGTTGCCCCCCCTCTCACGTTACGGCTGGGGTAAAATGCGTCGTTTACCGCGCAGAGGGTGACGACGCGTGTGGGCGCTACACACAATCTGTTCCATTGGTTGCAGGGGGGGGCCAAAACCATCCAAAAAGCTCTCCATGGTCTTTCAAGATGTTCCACCGATTGTACTCCAGTGGATTCCATCCTACTGTGGAATCAATGCGAACGAGAAGATAGTGTTGTCTCTCTCTCTCTGCTCTCTCTCTCTCTCTCTCTCTCTCTCCTCTCTCTCTCTCTCTCTCTCTCTCTCAGGCAGGCAGCAATATGGACCAGTTCAGCCACCCGGTTACCCGACAGTGAGGCCAAAACTATCATCCAGAACCGATACCCAAAATCACGGGAAAGAAGGCTGAGTGCAGATAGTGTGGTGCTGATCCAATCCATCAGCTCCAGAGATACCAGCCAACAGTCCTCTTCTGACTGAGAACTGGCCACTGCTGAGCCAGCTCAGCCGAATTCAGATTGCCCACACAGACGAATGCCCGTGCAGCACTGGATCTCAGACCCCAGAATACATCCTCCAACGCTGTCCAGCCTATGATGTTCTACGGAACGTCAAACAAACAGTGTGAGAGGGTGCAGAACTGCAGATGCAGCTTTGGGGCAGCCCTCGAGAAGACTGCGGAATTCACCATGGGCGACAGGATTGAAGATCTGACGCAAAAAAAAAAAAAAAAAAAAAAAAAAAAAAAAAAAAAAAAAAAAAAAACCGACCAGCAGAAGGTTGCAGGGACAACGTGTCATAGCAAAGTGTCTGTCCTTTAACCATGAGAAGCCACTGAGAACAGTGGACAGCTGTTGCCTGATGGTCTGGACGAAAGCGTGCTTCTGGAGATGTGTGCAAAGGCTGAAACTGGAGCTGGAATTAGTAACAGGCTGGTAGGCTTTGCCATAATATCACAGCACATTTTTTTTTGAAAAGCCGCGCAAAATAAACTACTACTACTACTACTACTACTATTACTACTACTACTGCTAGAAGTACTACTGCTGCTGCTGCTGCTACTACTACTGCTACTATTGCTATTACTACTACTACCACTACTACCCTACTGCTACTACTACTACTACTACCCACCATCCACCATCATCACTACTTCTACTTTCTACCACTACCACTTCAACTACCACTACTACTAGACTTTCTAGCTGTACCCCGACCCTGGTTCAGAGCATTCCTAGTCCCCCCCCCCCCCCCCCCCCCCCCCCCCCCCCCACTCCCCCCCCCCCTCCCCCCCCCCCCCCCCCCCCCCCCCCCATGCAGCTGGGTGGTGACCGCAGCCACCAGGTAAGGTCTCCTCGTGTGCAGGTACTGAACAGATCAGTTCTCTGCCATTCACACCCCTCCCCCTCCTCTCCCTCCTCCCCCCCCCCCTCCCTCTCCAGCTCCCCCACGTCTACAGGCAGGAAGCCATTTTGTCACCAGCATTTTTTCATACAGACAAAAACCAGCCCAGTAAATGTGAATGGTCAGTGGCAATGCAGAATGCAAAAAAAAAAAATGTACGTGAAGATTTAATGGCAATGCAAAAAAAAAAAAAAAAAACCAAACAAGCATGCAAACAACCACCTTGAACGTGAAGATTTATATGACTGCTCTTGTGCCATGTCCCTGGGTCGATCGAGCAAAGCAACGAGAAAGAGACAGAGAGACAGGCAGACAGACAGACAGGCAGACAGACAGAGAGTTCCCTGTTTACGAGGCTAACAAACAAGCGCTGGTGGGGTTTTTTTTGGGGTTTTTTTTTACGTCAGGTCCTCGACCCGTCTGCGGTGTACAAAATGAAATACAGTACATTCAGAAGGATGAAGGGGGAAAGTTTAAGAAAAAACGAGATAGTGGGCAGAGGAGAGTTGAACTTAGAGAGAGGAGAGAGAGAGAGAGGGGGGGGGGGGAGAAGAGGAGGAGAGAGAGACACAGACATAGGCAGACAAACAGACAGACAGAACAGAAAGAAAGACAGACAGACAAACAGACAGACAGACAGAGACAGTGAGAGACGGAGACAGAGAGAGTGAGAGAGAGAGGAAAGAGATGGACAGAAAGAGAGACAGAGACAGACAGACGGAAAGATGGACAGAGAGAGAGAGAGAGAGAGAGAGAGAGAGAGAGAGAGAGAGAGAGAGAGAGAGAGCACTGTTACGTTACGCTCGTCAGCAAACATAAAAGGAACGGTTTCGGTATACAAGAAGCTGCACATAAAAAAAGAAACCAAAGCTGCCTTGCTAGCAAAGACCGCTGCAACAACGAAGCCAGAAGCATCCCTGTCTTAGTTTCCGTCTTCAGTTCCAGCAAAGAGAGGTCACTGCGTGCGGACGGGTCCACACAAGCTTTTATCCCCCCTGGTTATTCTCTCTCTCTCTCTCTCTCTCTCTCTCTCTCTCCTCTCTCTCTCTCTCTCTCTCTCTCACACACACACACACACACACACACACACACACACACACACACACACACACACACACACACACACAATAAAGATTTCTTTTTTTGAAGTACTTTTTTTTTTTCAGCAAATATTGATCACGCTTTCGTGACCAGTTAGAAATGTGCTCGACGAATAAAATGCGTTTCATATCCATTTCTCCCCGACTCCTCTATTCTGATGAACGACGCACCTGTCTCTTTCTATCCTTCTCTTCCCGATTCTATTGTGATGAACGACGCACCTGTCTCTTTCTATCCTTCTCTTCCCGATTCTATTCTGATGAACGACGCACCTGTCTCTTTCTATCCTTCTCTTCCCAATTCTATTCTGATGAACGACGCACCCGTCTCTTTCTATCCTTCTCTTCCCGATTCTATTCTAATGAACGACGCACCTGTCTCTTTCCCTTCTTTCTGGTCGTGCTCTTGGTGACCCCCCCCCCCCCCCCCCCCCCCCCCAAACTCTTGACCCCCCCCCCCCCCCCTCTCTCTCTCTCTCTCTCTCTCTCTCTTTTCAACGGCGAAATTCAACGTATGTAAAAATTGCTTGTGTGGAATTGCAACGGATCATTCCATCTGTTACCCCCATCCTGACTGATGCTTCTTTTTTTTTTTTTCTTATCTTTAAATTGGCATCAGTTATGGATCATGGAGCACCTAAGGCGGTGATTTATCTTTTTTTTTTTTTTTTCTTAAGGACGAAATTTTTTTTTTTTCCTTAAGGCCGAAATCCACCTCTTCGTTTTTTTTTTTTTTTTTCTTTTCTTTTTTTTTTTTTTTTTTTTTTTTTTTTTTTTTTTTTTTTTTTTTTTTTTTTTTTTTTTGGTGCTTCACATTGTCCTCTTCATAAACGTTCATGTGCGATGAATTACAGTCATTTTGCTTTTTATCTTTTTTTTTTTTTTTTTTTCGCCTGCTTTCCCAATCTTAGACATTTCTCGTTCAAACAAATGGTTCGTGCACGGTTCCCGTGAGGATACCGAAAGCGGGAACATCGCCAGTAGAAGCTGAGGTGGTCAACCACGACTTCAAAAACTTCCCATGTTCCCACACCCGGCATCTCCTGTGAAAGGTTCCTTCCCATCACTATACTCTTCAATAATCTCAGATTAAACTACAACTTACAAGGTAAGTCTTGGCTCATGTTTGTGATGAAACGAATCCGTTCAAATCCGAAACAGCCAGACTCGTGTGCAGAGCTTCAAAATCTGACCTTGCTTCGCTTCTTCACTCTTCCCCACTGCTTGTCTTTTTTCCGATGGTATCGACTACACGCTGTTTGGATGACTGACCGTTTCTGTTGTTCGTGATGCTGGACAAGAGTGTTGTTTGTTGTTGTTTGTTGTTGTTGCAGCTGCTGCTGCGCTGCTGTTAATGTTGTTTTTTTTTCCCCTTTTTTATCGTTGTTGTTTTGCTTTGATTTTGGTTGTTTTATGTTTATGTGTTTGTTTGTTTGTTTGTTTGTTTGTGTTTTTGTTTGTTTTGTTTGTGGTTTTGTTCTTGTTTTATTTTGTTTTCCTAAACTCCTCCAAAACTATTCTCCGTTTCGCCAGTTCCATTTTTCCTTGTGATACTCGACTTCTCGGTTTAACCCGTAGCACAATCAGGATTACAAACAAATGGTCTTTTGTTTTGTTTGGTCGTTTCTTAGGTGGGTTTTTTTTGTTTTTTTTTTTTTCGTGCCAACTGCATGGAACAGACTCCCTGACCGCCTCGCACCCCCCCTGACTCCCTTGCCTCTGTCATTGTGGCCTTAAAAACCCATTTCTTCCCTCCGTAGTAAATCGTGTTGTAGAGTGTCCATCTACACATTTTACATTTCTGCACAAGTATGATTTGCTTCATTATGTAAGAGCCCATGTAGGTTTGTATGTCTGTACGTAAGAGAAATGTGCATCCTGAGGTGTGTATGCGTGTGTGTGCGCGCTGTCGCGTGCGTGCGTGCGTGCGTACGTGCCTGCGTGCGAGCATAAGTGTGTGTGTGCGTGTGTGTGTGTGTGTGTGTGTGTGTGCGTGCGTGCGTGCGTGTGGTGCGTGCGTGCGTGCGTGCGTGCGTGCGTGTGTGTGTGTGGTGTGAGTGAGTTGAGTGAGTGAGTGAGTGAGTGAGTGAGTGAGTGAGTGGGTGGGTGTGTGGCGTGCGTGCGTGCGTGCGTGCGTGTGTGTCTATTTGTGTAAGCTGTGTAAATGTGTAAGCTGCATTCTGGAGTGTAAGCGCATAATACTGACGCTACGTGCTATGCAGGATGTTTCTGTGTATCGGGAACGTGTCTTACGCGATTTTTTTTTTTTTTTTTCTAACGCACCTACAGCAGTTTTCTGGATCGTGTGCTACGAAAACCATCCATTCTCATTATCATCATTATAAAAGTCAGCTCGTGACCAAGAGACTTCAGTCTCCCCCTCATCTCTCGCCACCCGTCCTTGTAATGACAACCTCGCACATCAACTTTAAGAGAGCGAGAGATAAGAGAGGGAGGAGAGAGACGCAGACAACGACCACTGACAGCAGGGCAGACAGACAGACAGGCAGACAGACAGACAAACGGACGGACGGATGGACAGACGGACGGACAGGAGACAGAGACAGAGGGATCGAGAGAGAGAGAGAGAGGAGACAAGCAACAGCAGAGAAACTAAGAGACCGAAGGACATGGAAAGAGGCAGACAGACAGACAGACAGACGGACGGACAGGGAGGACCGATACAGAGACCGAAACGACAGTCAGACACACAGACAGACACACAGACTGACCACCAGACAGAATATAGGGTAAGATAGCGCTAAATTTTAATCTCACAGGTTAACGCTCCAACTCTCTCCTTC
>JADBJO010024352.1:27888-32888 GCA_016801955.1 Conus betulinus
AAGGCGAAAATGATTCCAAAAAACCTGTACTAACACAGATTAAAAAGTACGAGTGTGTTTGTGTGTGGGGAAAAAAAAGTTAAAAATTTGTTATAAAATTTGGTATATAAAATTTTGTTGTTAAATATAACGGGGGGGTGCGGGGGGGGTAACGACAAAAAAAATGGGAAGCACAGGAAAATTAAAAAAAAAAGATAAAAAAGTGTGGCGGGGGGCGAAAACATCTGATGTCTAAAATAACAGGGAAAATACATGGTGGCAAATAAGTTCAGACATGGCAAGCACCGGCATCCAACAGGAGGAAAAAAAAAAAACGAAACACTAAAGAGCTGCTGCGGCATCGCAGAACGTGTCACGTCGGCCGTGGCTTCAGGATGAACCCGCCCACCACCCCCACACAACACCCACACACACACACACAAACACACACACATTATATATATACTTAGTATATATATGTATGTATGTAGTATATATGCTGACAATTAAGTAGGGGGGAAAAACATGCACTAACAATCTTGCATCTTCATCGTTACAGTATGCTTGGCAAAGAGTTAAACTTTGAAAAAAAAAAAAAAAAAATAGAGATATCATATAAGATATAGATCAATTGTGTGGTGTGTGTGTTTGGGTGTGTTGTGGTGTTGGTGTGTGTGTGTGTGTTTGGGTGTGTATTAGCACATTTCATATGACTCGCCGCCTTCAGGTTGCTATCACAACTGTCCTGAACGTAAAAGTCTTGTTCTCCAACTTGATTGACTTGGCACCCTTCAATTGATGAATTACAATCCAACAACCAAGCCAATGCCTTTGTCCGAGTGGATATAACCAGAGGGACCAAGACAGACAGACAGAGAGACGAACAGGCACACAGAGAGAAAGACAGAGACATACAGAGAGACTGACAGACAGAGACAGAGACACAGCAGGCAGAGAGACAGAGAAAGAGAGTCTGTTTACTGATGAAGTACGTACATATGGTCACCAAACTTCAAAACATTTGGCGATTTGGTGACAGTCCTGGAAAACAATAGATACGAGTTTTGTTTGCACTCGTGTGGACCCCACGTCGCGTGTGCTTCACAGAACACCTACACTGACTACACACCTTACCTGTCCCCAGTTTTTTACCATCTGTAGGGAATATACCAGTGTCACCATCTGTCCCGTTTTTTACCATCCTTAGGAATACATTAGTGTTACCATCTGTCGAAATTAACCATCTGTACAGAAATACATTGTGTTACCACCTGCCCAGTTTTTCCATCTGTAGGTAATACACTAGAGTTACCACCCGCCCAGTTTTACCATCTGTAGGTAATACACTAAGTTACCACCTGCCCATTTTTTACCATCTGTAGGTAAATACACTTATTGTACCATCTATCGAGTTTTATCATTTGTTAGGGAAATACACTAGAGTCACCTCCCTAAGTCGCGTTTTTACCATCTGTAGGAAATACACTATCTTTGTTACAACTTGGTCGCGTTTTACCACCTGTAGGAAAATACACTAGTGTTACAACTTGTCGCGTTTTTAACCATCTGTAGGAAATACCTAGTGTTACAACTGTCGCGTTTTTACCATCTGTAGGAAATACACTAGTGTTACAACTTGTCGCGTTTTACCATCTGTAGGAAATACACTAGTGTTGGTAAGAATGCTCCCACGCTCTTCAACAGAGCACATCGTCTAAAAACGAAGACGAAAGCGAGGAGGAAAAGCAGGGAGTGGGGGGAGGGGGGGGGGCGCGTGATGATGGTGGGATGTTCTGAAGAGATTCTTTGCACCAAAGGGGTATAACTCCGAATCCAACCAGGAAACAAGTGTCTCCAACACCAGCCATTTTTTTTTTTTTTTTCTGTATGATTGTACTGATGGTGACAATTAATGTCTTTGCATTTGACTACTCGATACAAGTCAGAACACAGGCGATGCCTATATTCTCTCTCTTTCCGCGCACGCAGGCTGATACTCCTGCAGACGCTCCCTGTAGGATTATCGCATCTACCCAACAAAGGCAGTAGAGCTGTGTGTGTATGTTTTGTATTTCTATCTCGCCAGTAAGGCAGCCCATACTCCAACTTCGGGGAAGGTGCATGCTATGTGTAACCGTGTCATCCATACCAACGGCCAAACTGGCCTTCTCTTCCGAAAGTTGATGATGGGATATTACGTGTGTGCAAGATGTAATGCGTGCGTTCACACACGGAACCTCGGTTTATAGTCTCATTCGAAGGACTGTATGGGAATGGAGTCAGAACCCAACGTTAACTCCGATAGAGAAAAATCCCCCCTGTACCAAGTCGGCCCGTCGGAGATTCGAACCCACAAACCCAGGATCACCAAGATTACGAGTCCGGCGCTCTACCACTGAGCTATCGCCGGCCCCAAATGCCATATGACTCCACGCGTGATGAATGCGCGCCATTCGAGAAAAAAATGTCCAAGGTTAGGAAGGACAAACGGGGAATAAACGAGACATAAAGACTTGAATTCTGAAAACAAAAACTAGACACACATTCGCATACACATACACACCAGATCACGCAAATGACACAATCATGCACACTTCATAAAACTGTATGCATAATATAATTAACCACACACACACACACACACACACACACACACACATATATATAGAGAGAGAGAGAGATAGAGAGACAGAGACAGAGACAGAGAGACAGAGAGACAGACAGACAGACAGACAGAAAGGGGGTGGGGAGATAATGATTATAAATACACTTGATCTGTTTTTATACATGCGATTCCAACATATTTATCATGACAATGCTATGCCTTCGTCGATGTGACAAGAAAGAGGTCAATGCTAGTGGTAGGATCTTTCCTTATTTCACTGCACGAAGAGGTAACCTTGTGTGTGTGTGTGTGTGTGTGTGTGTGTGTGTGTGTTGTGTGTGTGTGTGTGTGTGTGTGTGTTTGTGTGATACAGACAGACAGACAGACACGGAGAGAGACAGACAGGTAGACAGTCAGTCAGTCCACGACAGTCAGTCAGACAGACAAACAGACCATGAAGAGCTAGAGAGGGGAAGTGGCAGAGGTGGAGCTGGGACAGGAATGACTGAGGAGCAGGGGGTGATAGAGAGGAGGGAGGGAGGGGCGGGGGGGGGGGGTTGGCGGAAGGGAAAGGAGGGGAGGGGGGAGGGTTTTGGCAGAGAGGGAAAGGAGGGGGATGGGGGGGGGGGCTGGGGATGGTAGGAAGTAGTAAAGATCGCACGAAAGGTGGTTGTTGGTAGTGGAATCCATGACTACTGGAGCAGGCAGGCTGTTGAAGACCAAGCACTCTATTGACCGTACCTATTATATTGCCTCTGTTCCAGCCGCCTTGTCCCCCTCCCCCCCACCTCCCCGCCCCTCCACCACCTCCCCAGCCCTCCCCCTCTCCCCCCCCCCCACACCTCCCAGTCCTTCCCCTCCCACGTCCAGCAGCAGCATGTCTCAGAGCGCAGCTATGATAATTAGAGTGGTGTTCCACATAGCCAGCCTCACGTGCACTGACCACCCAGTGGTCGAGCCGTATTGATCAGCAGCTCCCCCCCCCCCCCCCCCCCCCCCGTCCGCCTTTCCACCTGAGTTCAAGGACGAGCCACGCACGATTGGCGAGTGGGTGAATGCGTGAGTGCTGGCGAAGGACGGGGAGGAGGCAGGGTGGAAGTGGGAAGTGGTGGGGGGGGGGAGGGGGCGGCGGTAGGAGGCAGGGGGTGGAGGGGTTGTGATTGCGGGGGGGGGGGGGGGGGGGGGGGGGGGAGGGGTGTGGACTCTCTCTCTCTCTCTCTCTCTCTCTCATCACACATACACACACACACACGCGCGCGTGCACGCGCGCGCACACACACACACACACACAAATATCACTCATGCACGTGCGCGCGTGAGCACACACACACACATACACACATACGCGCGCGCCCACGCACACACGCACGCACGCACGCACGCACGCGCGCGCGCGCGCGCGCGCGCACACACACACACACACACACACACACACACACACACACATACACACACGCACGCACACGCGCGCATACACACACGCGCGCGCGCGCGCGCACGCACGCACACACGCACGTTTACTGCGGCGTACTGAGTCTTGTGTAGCATACTGTACATGCATGATAATATAATAATCCTGAACACGAGGCTTACTCCATGAGCAGATGGAGCACACTGGCAGAGGAACAGGCTGGTAACTAACATCTGACCATGCCTGAACTCTAAGGTCTGAAGGTTAAGGTCCTAACATTTTTTTTTTTTTTTTTTTGGTGGGTGGGGGGGAGCTTTTACTTAGTTTTTCGTTGATTTCGGAAAAGCCTTTGACTGTTGGACAGGAACAGAGTGTGGTCTGTCGTACATAAAACTGGTGTAACCGGGGAATAATATGTAAAGCACAAGGGGTGGGTGTGTCTGTGAAAGCAAGCCTGAGAGACGTTCATATTAGGATTTTTCTTCTTCTTCTTTTTTTTTTTTTAAATCCAAGTGGCGTAAAACAATGGCAGTTATTCAATCCAAGTTACGTTCATTTTTTTTTTCTTTTCTTTTAATTTTTTTTCTTTTTTTTTAACGACTATCACAACAGCAACTGAATGTGTAAAATATTGAGCAAAATTCATTAAATGCTAATGAATAGAATATGTATGCGAGCTAACGGGATATACTTTGAAACAGATGATGAAACTGGGCAGTGAGCCTGAAGACAATTCTAACAGAAAATGGCTTTGGGATCGTATGCCAACGGGTCGGGCGGGCGGATGGAAAGGATGCGTCTATATCAAAATTTACAGACAGGTTCAGGTCATGTTACAAACAAAAAAAGAACCATCAAGACCGAAACTAGCGATAAATAAACGTAGAATTAATCATTGAAATCGTGTCTGAATCAGACAAGTCATTTGAAATCGTGTCTGAATCAGACAAGTCCCTACCTTAAACTATGAGCCAAAAAAAAAGAAAAATAGTAAACGCGCTCTCA
>JADBJO010024352.1:37888-45388 GCA_016801955.1 Conus betulinus
TGACGTCAGCACCCTCTTGACCCACATAACAAAATAGGTCAGCAGGCACTCGCTCAGACGAATCATGACGTGACCGGCCCACCGTGACAGAGCGCAGCGGAAAGCAGAAAGCCAGTAAGAGGGCAGGTAACTCCCAATACCCAGCCCTTTCAAGGACACACCCGCTGGGGTTGTCCTGATGGCCCAGTGGTACAGCACTGCCGCTTTGCCGTCAGAGGTTGCGAGGTCGAATCGCGCTGACGCTCAGCCATAGACATGGACGTTTTATGCTGCCCGTTGTATTGTGTTGTTGTTCTGGGGGTGTAGTCCACTTCTGTCTCTCATCTCACTGTCATTATTATTATTATTACTATTATTATTATTTATTATTATATTATTATTAGCATTATTATTATTAGCATTATTATTACTCTGAATACTTATATAGCGCCTATCCTCGGCTAGAGACCAAGCTCTATGCGCTTTACAATCCACACTCGGTTACACAACGGGCTGTCTATCTGGGAAGTGCCGACTGAAGAGCTGCCAGCTGGCGCTTCATTCAGTCGTTTCCCGTGTCATCCAGTCAGAATCGTTCAATGTCGTTCACTCAATTTCATGACTTTCTTCCTTCTTTCCCTTTCTCACGCAGGATGCATGCTATGTGTAACGTGTCATCCATACCAACGGCCAAACTGGCCTTCTCCTCCGAAAGTTGGTGATGGGATCTGACGTGTGTGCAGATGTTATGCGTGCGTTCACACACAGAACCTCGGTTCATAGTCTCATTCGAAGGACTGTAAGGGAAATGGAGTCAGAACCAATGTAAACTCCGAGGGGAAATCCCCTGTTACGGCCTGGCGGAGATTCGAACCCGCAACCCCAGGATCACCAAGATTGCGAGTTCGGCGCTCTACCACTGAGCTATTCAGGCCCCATCCTGCCTCACTCGTTTTGTCTCGCTGCCCTTCTGCCCCACGTGATTACAACATTTATCAATAGTCTGCTGGTCATTGTAGAATTACATTAAAGCGTTGCCATGTGTCAGTATGAATGACGTGTTGAAATAATGTGCGCATAACAAGGACAGATAGTAAGACTACGCTTTGGCCTAAATTCTTCATCCTGCCGTTATTAAAGATCAAATAATCATCAGTCAGCCACTACATATAACCTTTTTTTTTTTTGTCGAATCCCAACTTACCTGTCAACGACTGTGGTTTCCGTGGTGGCCAGTTTGATCTCCAAAACTACATCATTTGTGGTCTTCCCCAAACACGCTGTCACCTGCTACACGGGGCTTTCAACTTTTGTTGCCCCCTCTCACGTTACGGCTGGGTAAAATGCGTCGTTTACCGCGCAGGGGGGCGACGACGCGTGTGGGCACTACACACAGTCTGTTCCATTGGTTGCAGGGAGGGGAAACCGTCAAAAAAGCTCTCCATGGTCTTTCAAGATGTTCCACCGATTGTACTCCAGTGGATTCCATCCTACTGTGGAATCAATGGGAACGAGAAGATGCTCTCTCTCTCTCTCTCTCTCTCTCTCTCTCTCTCTCTCCTCTCCTCCCCCCCTCCTCAGGCAGGCAGGCAGCAATATGGACCAGTTCAGCCACCCGGTGACCGACAGAGAGGCCAAAACTATCATCCAGAACCGATACCAAAATCAGCGGGAAAGAAGGCTGAGTGCAGATAGTGGTGGTGCTGATCCAATCCATCAGCTCCAGAGATACCAGCAAACAGTCCTCTTCTGACTGAGAACTGGCCACTGCTGAGCCAGCTCAGCCGAATTCAGATTGCCCACACAGACAAATGCCCGTGCAGCACTGGATCTCAGACCCCAAGAATACATCCTCCAACGCTGTCCAGCCTATGATGTTCTACGGCGTCAAACCAGGTGAGAGGGTGCAGAAACTGCAGATGCAGCTTTGGGGCAGCCGTCAAGACCTCGAGAAGACTGTGGGATTCACCATGGCGACAGGAGTGACGATCCGGACGCAACCAAACAAACAAAAACAAAAATCGACCGCAGCAGAAGGTTGCAGGGACAACGTATCATAGCAAAGTGTCTGTCCTAAGCCACCGAGAACAGTGAACTGCTGTTGCCTGATGTCCTGGACGAAAGCGTGTTTCTGGAAATGTGTGCAAAGGCTGAAACTGGAGCTTGAATTAGTAGCAGGCTGGTAGGCTTTGCCATTAATATCACACTTTTTTTTTTTGAAAAGCCGCAAAATTAAACTACTGCTGCTGCTGCTGCTGCTGCTGCTGCTACAAATACTGTTGCTACTACTACTACTGCTACTATTGCTATTACTACTACTACCACTACCACTACCACCACCACCACACCCACCGCTACTACTACTACTACTACTACTACTACTACTGGTACTACTACTACCACCACTACTACTACTACTACTACCACCACCACTACAACTACTACTGCTGCTGTTTACTGCTGCTGCTACTACTACTACTACTACCTACCACCACCACTACCACTGCTACTACTGCTACTACCACCACCACCACTACTACTACCACCATCACCATCATCACTTCTTCTACCACTACCACTTCAACTACCACTGCTACTAGACTTTCTAGCTGTACCCCGATTCTGGTTCAGAGCATACCTGGTCCCCTCCCCCCCCCCCCCCTCCCCCCCTCCCCCTATGCAGCTGGTGGTGACCGCGGCCACCAGGTAAGGTCTCCTCGTGTGTAGGTACTGAACAGATCAGCTCCCTGCCATCCCCCTCCACCCTCCCTCCCTCCCCCCCATATCCACCCCCACCCCCCCCCCCCAGTTCCCCCACGTCTACAGGCAGGAAGCCATTTTGTCACCAGCCTTTTTCACACAGACAAAAACCCAGCCCGGTAAATGTGAATGGTCAGTGGCAATGCAGAACGCAAAAAAAAAAAAAAATGTACGTGAAGATTTAGTGGCAACACAGAATGCAAAAAATACAAACAAGCAACAAACCAACCTTGAACGTGAAGATTTATATGACTGCTCTTGTGCCATGTCCCTGGGTCGATCGAGCAAAGCAAGAAAGAGACAGAGAGACAGGCAGACAGACAGACAGGCAGACAGACAGAGAGTTCCCTGTTTACGAGGCTAACAAACAAGCACTGGTGGGGGGGGGGGGTGTTTTTTTTTTTTACGTCAAGTCCTCGACCCGTCTGCGGTGTACAAAATGAAATACAGTACATGCAGAAGGATGAAGGAGGAAAGTTTAACGACAAAACGAGATAGTGGGCAGGAGAAGTTGAACTTAGAGAGAGAGAGGGGGGGAGAAAAAAAGAGGAGAGACAGAAACAGACATAGACAGACAAACAAACAGACATAGGCAGACAAACAGACAGACAGAAAGACAGACAGACAAACAGACAGACAGAGAGAGACAGTGAGAGACGGAGACAGACAGAGTAAGAGAGAGGGAAAGAGATGGGCAGAAAGAGAGACAGACAGACGGATAGATGGACAGACAGTGACAGACGGACAGACAGACAGAGAGAGCACTGTTACGCTCGTCAGCAAACATAAAAGGAACGGTTTCGGTATACAACAAGCTGCACATAAAAAAGAAACAAAAGCTGCCTTGCTAGCGAAGACCGCTGCAACAACGAAGCCAGAAGCATCCCTGTCTTGGTTTCCGTCTTCAGTTCCAGCAAAGAGAGGTCACTGCGTGCGGACGGGTCCACACAAGCTTTTATCCACCCCTGGTTATTCTCTCTCTCTCTCTCTCTCTCTCTCTCTCTCTCTCTCTCTCTCTCTCTCTCTCTCTCACACACACACACACACACACACACACACACACACACACACACACACACACACACACACACACAAATAAAGATTTCTTTTTTTGAAGTACTTTTTTTTTTTCAGCAAATATTGATCACGCTTTCGTGACCAGTTAGAAATGTGCTCGTCGAATAAAATGCGTTTCATATCCATTTCTCCCCGACTCCTTTATTCTGATGAACGACGCACCTGTCTCTTTCTATCCTTCTCTTCCCGATTCTGTTCTGATGAACGACGCACCTGTCTCTTTCTATCCTTCTCTTCCCGATTCTGTTCTGATGAACGACGCACCTGTCTCTTTCTATCCTTCTCTTCCCGATTCTGTTCTGATGAACGACGCACCTGTCTCTTTCTATCCTTCTCTTCCCGATTCTGTTCTGATAAACGACGCACCTGTCTCTTTCTATCCTTCTCTTCCCGATTCTGTTCTGATGAACGACGCACCTGTCTCTTTCTATCCTTCTCTTCCCGATTCTATTGTGATGAACGACGCACCTGTCTCTTTCTATCCTTCTCTTCCCGATTCTGTTCTGATGAACGACGCACCTGTCTCTTTCTATCCTTCTCTTCGATTCTCTCTCTCTTCCCGATTCTGTTCTGATGAACGACGCACCTGTCTCTTTCTATTTCCCCGATTCTGTTCTGATGAACGACGCACCTGTCTCTTTCTATCCTTCTCTTCCCGATTCTGTTCTGATGAACGACGCACCTGTCTCTTTCTATCCTTCTCTCTTCCCGATTCTATTGTGATGAACGACGCACCTGTCTCTTTCTATCCTTCTCTCTTCCCGATTCTGTTTCCTTCCCGATTCTGTTCTGATGAACGACGCACCTGTCTCTTTCTATCCTTCTCTTCCCGATTCTGTTCTGATGAACGACGCACCTGTCTCTCTTTCTATCCTTCTCTTCCCGATTCTGTTCTGATGAACGACGCACCTGTCTCTTTCTATCCTTCTCTTCCCGATTCTGTTCTGATGAACGACGCACCTGTCTCTTTCTATTATCCTTCTCTCTCCCGATTCTGTTCTGATGAACGACGCACCTGTCTCTTTCCCTTCTTCTGGTCGTGCTCTTGGTGTAACTCTTGACCCCCCCTCTCTCTCTCTCTCTCTCTCTCTCTCTCTCTCTCTCTCTCTCTCTCTCTCTCTTTTCAACGGCAAAGTTCAACGTATGTAAAAATTGCTTCTGTGGAATTGCAACGGATCAGTTCCATCTGTTACCCCATCCTGACTGATGCTTCTTTTTCTTTTTTCTTATCTTTAAATTGGCATCAGTTATTGGATCAGTGGAGCACCAAAGGCGGTGATTTATTCTTTTTTTTTTTTCTTAGGGACGAAATTTTATTCTTTTTTTTTTCTTAAGGCCGAAATCCACCTCTTCATTTTTTTTTTTCTTTCTTTTTTTTTTTATAGTTTTTTGGTGCTTCACACTGGCCTCTTCATAAACGCTCATGTGCGATGAAGTACAGTCATTTGCTTTCTTCTTTTCTTTTTTTTTTTTTTTTTCCCTGCTTTCCCAGTCTTAGACATTTATCGCTCAACAAATGGTTCGTGCACGGTTCCCGTGAGATACCGAAAGCGGGAACATCGCCAGTAGAAGCTTGAGGTGGTCAACCACGACTTCAAAACTTCCCATGTTCCCCGCGCCCGGCATCTCCTGTGAATGGCTCCTTCCCATCACTATACTCTTCAATAATCTCAGATTAAACTACAACTTACAAGGTAAGTCTTGGCTCATGTTTGTGATGAAACGAATCCGTTCAAATCCGAAACAGCCAGACTTGTGTGCAGAGCTTCAAAATCTGACCTTGCTTCGCTTCTTCACTCTTCCCCACTGCTCATCTTTTTCCGATGGTATCGACTACACGCTGTTTGGACTGACCGTTTCTGTTGTTCGTGATGCTGGACAAGAGTGTTGTTGTTGTTGTTGTTGTTGTTGTTGTTCTTTCTTGTTGTTGTTGTTGCTGCAGCTGCTGCTGCTGCTGTTCATGTGTTTTTTTTCCCCTTTTTTATCGTTGTTGTTTTGCTTTGGTTTTGGTTGTTTTATGTGTATGTGTTTGTTTGTTTGTTTGTTTGTTTGTTTGTTTGTTTTGTTCGTTTGTTGTTGTTTGTTTGTGGTTTTGTTCTTGTTTTATTTTGTTTTCCTAAACTCCTCCAAAACTATTCTCCGTTTTGCCAGTTCCATTTTTCTTGTGATACTCGACTTCTCGGTTTAACCCGTAGCACAATCAAGGCTTACAAACAATGGTGTTTTTGTTTGTTTGGTCGTTTCTTAGGTGGTTTTTTTTTTTTTTTTTTTTCGTGCCAGCTGCATGGAACAGACTCCCTGACCGCCTCGCACCCCCTGACTCCCTTGCCTCTGTCGATGTGGCCTTAAAAACCCCCATCTTCCCTCCCTCCGTAGTAAATCGTGTTGTGGAATGTCCATCTACACAGTTTACATTTCTGCACAAGTATGATTTGCTTCATTATGTAAGAGCCCATGTAGGTTTGTATGTCTGTACGTAAGAGAAATGTGCATCCAGAGGTGTGTGCATGTGTGTGTGTGTGCGCGCGCTGCGTGCGTGCGTGCGTGCGTGCGTGCGTACGTGCCTGCATGCGAGCGTGTGTGTGTGTGTGTGCGTGCGTGCGTGCGTGCGTGCGTGCGTGCGTGCGTGTGTGTGTGCGTGCGTGCGTGCGTGCGTGCGTGTGTGTGTGTGCTGTGTGTGTGTGTGTGTGTGTGAGTGAGTGAGTGTGTGAGTGGGTGCGTGCATGCATGTGTGCGTGCGTGCGTGCGTGCGTGCGTGTGTGTGTCTATTGGTGTAAGCTGTAAGCTGTGTAAATGTGTAAGCTGCATTCTGGAGTGTAAGCGCATAATACTGACGCTACGTGCTATGCAGGATGTTCTGTGTGTTGGGAACGTGTCTCACTATCTTTTCTAACGCATCTGCAGCAGTTTTTCTGGATCGTGTGCTACGAAAACCATCCATTCTCATTAACATCATTATAAAAGTCAGGTTCGTGACCAAGACTTCAGTTCTCCCCTCATCTCGCCACCCGTCCTTGAAATGACACCTAGCACATCAACTTTACAGAGAGAGAGAGAGAGAGAGAGAGAGAGACAGACAGACAGACAGACAGACAGACAGACAGACAGACAGACAGACAGACAGACAGATAGACAGATAGCCAGATAAACGGACGGACGGATGGACAGACGGACGGACAGGAGACAGAGACAAGAGGGCAGGGAGAGAGAGAGAGAGACAAGCAGACAGACAAAACTAAGAGACAGAAGGACATGGAAAAGGCAGACAGACAGACAGACAGACGGACAGGAGGAGACCGAGACAGAGACCGAAACAGACAGTCAGACACACAGACAGACACACAGACTGACATACAGTCGGACATATAGGGTAACAGAGAGTGCTAAAAGGTTAAATCCACAGGTTAACTCTCTCTCTCTCTCTCTCTCTCTCTCTCTCTCTCTCTCACACACACACACACACACACACACACACACACACACACGCAACGCGCGCGCGCGCGCACACAGAGAGAGAAGAGAGAGAGAGAGAGAGAGAGAGAGAGAGAGAGACAGAAAAACAGTGAAACAAACGTACTTCTCAGCGCGCGGGGGATGCGGGTATGTGATGTGTCGGGGGGGGGGGGGGGGGGGGGGGGGGGGGGGGGGGAAGTGGAGTCGACCTCCAGTGAGCACAACCATCGC
>JADBJO010024353.1:7500-10000 GCA_016801955.1 Conus betulinus
CGTCCGTCCTGACAGGGGCAAACCCTGGACGACTTGCTGCAGTCAGCCTCAGGCTGTGGCTCTGAGGTGAGAATCTTCACGTCCTGGGCTCCCTCCCAATGTTACGGTGGTAAGACTTGGGGAGGAGGGCGTGGGGGTGACCTCCTCACGGCTTTCCAGCGGGACAACAGCTGAGCTACAAACCGGCTGTTGCTGGATGCACTCCACAAACACCTTGAGTTGGTTTGCGTGAACAGTATCCTCCCCTGGGATAACCAGCCTTGCCCATTCTCCTCATGGCGTTGAGGGATTCTTGCCACATCTTAAGCTTTTTGTGCTTGATGGGAGGCAGAATCCTGGGTCTTGGCTCCATCACACAGGACTACGTCTTGAGATCGATGTGGTACTGGGAGGCAGAATCCTGGATCCTGGCTCCATCACACAGGACTTCGCCTTGAGGTCGACGTTTGTACTTGTTGTGCCTGGCCGATACAGACAAGTTCCTCTGATCTATCGTCCATGACTTCGCCATCTTGCTGCGGAGGGTGATGCCGTCCTCAGCAGCCATCCGGAGTTCTCACCCCCACCACCCCACAGGTCTCTCAGCACCCTCATGGGCCCTAATCACCCCCCCCCCCCCCCGACCCTTCCCGCCATAGTGCCACACATGGGAAAACCCCATGTCGATAAGCAAAGAGCTAGCAGGATAACGATCTGTCTTCCTCACTGCTCAGGATAATCCTGCGCCAGGCGTGGTAGTATGTTTCAGGGTCCCAGTGACATGCTTACACAGGGCGTGGTAGTATGTTTCAGGGCCCCAGTGACATGCTGACACAGGGCGTGGTAGTATGTTTCAGGGCCCCACTGACATGCTGACACAGGGCGTGGTAGTATGTTTCAGGGCCCCACTGACATGCTGACACAGGGCGTGGTAGTATGTTTCAGGGCCCCACTGACATGCTGACACAGGGCGTGGTAGTATGTTTCAGGGCCCCACTGACATGCTGACACAGGGCGTGGTAGTATGTTTCAGGGCCCCCACTGACATGCGTGGTACGAAGGACACGCCCCTAGATGGCAGGACGACGCTGCACTTCCATGCATTGCCTGTTCTGGGGACGGCGTGTGATAATGTGTGAGGACTGCCCCAGGGAGATCTGTCCTGGTCCACAAGTTGACAGACCCCCCCCCCCCCCCTCTCATCCCCCCCCCCCCCCCCCCGTCGGCCACATTCTGATAGTGATGTGTGAGGACTGTCCCAGAGAGGTCTGTCCTGGTCCACAAGTTGACAGCTCCCCTCCCCCCCACTTCTCAATCCCTCCTCCCCCCTTTGTTGGCCACAGTCTGGTGGTGGTGTGTGAAGAGTGGCCCAGGGAAGTCTGTTCTGGTCCACACGTTGACAGCTCCCCTCCCCCCCCACTCCTCAATCCCCTCCCCCCCCCCCCCCTTTGTTGGCCACAGTCTGGTGGTGGTGTGTGAAGAGTGGCCCAGGGAGGTCTGTTCTGGTCCACACGTTGACAGCTCCTGGCCACAGTCTGGTGGTGGGCTTGTGGAAGAGGAACAGCCTCAGGGTACCGTGTGGCGATGTTCAACACCACAAGCACACGCCTGGACGCTTTCCTGGATACAGCAACCACTGACCCATGAAATCCATGTCAACCTTATCCAATGGCTATAGAGGCACCTTGAGAACCCATCCTTTGTCCTTAATATAATCGCAGAAGAAGCGAAGGACATACAACGGTGACAATACTATGTCACTGCATATTCATAACCAAAGTACTCTGTTATCCTGTCTATCGTCTTGGATATTCCTAGATGGCCAGATGCAGGGAGGGAGATCGTGTCCAAGAGCCATGACAGTTGTTGTAAGGCCCAGGGGTACACAGACTTGGGACGTCTCTCTCTTGGGTGCCTTGTGCCGACGCGTAAGGACCCCCCCCCCCCCTCTCCATACACAGACAGCCTGTACATGGTAGGCAACCCCACACGCCCCAAAACACAGGTCGCTCTAGCACACCGTACAAACATACCCTGGTCCTTAGGCCTGGCCATTTGCCTAGTAGGTGTCCAGGATCCACTGCTGCACAGACACGTCCTGGTCCTGAGGCCTGGCCAGTTGCCGGGGAGATGTCCAGGACCCACTGCTGCACAGACCAAGGATCCTGATCCTGCGGACGCTCCTCACGCCCCTTCCCAGCCCGGGTCTGAACGGCGCTGACCGAGGTGGAATGGATGTAAGCCGGCGAATGGGTCCACTGGATCCTTCCTATCCTCCTAGCAAAGTAATCATCAGGATGTCGATGTCGATGACGAGGTTCTCCATAACTAAGACTTCAGCTTTTCCTTTAAAGAAGGGCTCCATGTCCACGACTGGCAGCAAACGTTGGCACATGGGTGACGTCATAATCACCGGAACAGTCTGGCCTGTGTGAGCGAAACTGGGCAGAAAACGTTCTGGGACAAGGGTACAACCGGCTCCTGGGTCACGAATGCTATCCACGGGGCACACATCCATCGT
>JADBJO010024353.1:15000-17500 GCA_016801955.1 Conus betulinus
TAAAGAGAAGAGGAATTTGAGATCCATCTTTGATTGTTAGGGAGGAATCGAGATGCCCTAGTCATTACTATCAATGATAATTGTGTGTTAATAGTTAGAGCCTCGATTGTCACTGTCAATTTCAACAGCATGTTAACATTTGGCACTTTCATCATTGCTGTCAATGCTAACGGTGTGTCAATAAATAGCATCTTGATCGTTCCTGTCAATGTTAACAGTGTCTTACTATTTAGCGCCTTGGTCATTACTGTCAATTATATTTGTGAGTTAATATCTATCATCTTCAGTGTTAATGTCAATGCTAATGGTGTATTAATATTCACCACCTTGATCAGTAATGCTAATGCTAATTCGTTGTTGATGTTCAGCAGCTTAATCATAAATGTCAATGTATTCGTTGTTGTTGTTGCTGCTGTTTCATTTTAATCGTTCATGTCAATGCAAATGGTGTTTTAATATTCAGCATCTTTAACTGCTAATGTCAATGCTAATTTGATGCTAATGTAGGCACCTTAATCATTACTGTCAATACTAATGGTCTGTTATTATATAGCACCATCGCTGTTACTGTCAATGCTAATAATGGGGTAATATTAAGCGCTGTTATCGTTACTGTCAATACTAATAATATGTTAGTATTAAGCACCTTAAATGTTACTGTCAATACTAATAGTGTGTTAATAGTTAGCACCTGAACTGTTAGTGTCAATATATAATGGTTAATATTTAGCACCTTCATCATTACTGTCAATACAAATGATGCACTAATATTTAGCACCTTAGTGGTTACTGTCAATACTTACGGTGTGTTGACATTTAGCACATTAATTGTCACTGTCAATACTAATGGTGTGTTTATACTTTACACCTTAATTGTCACTGTCAATACTAATGCTGTATTAATATTTTACACCTAATTGTCACTGTCAATACTAATGGTGTACTAATATTCAGCACCGTAACCGTTACTGTCAATACTAATGGTGTGTTAATATTTAGCACAGAGGTGTTTTAATATTTAGCACTTAACCGTTACTGTCAATAGTAATGGTGTGTTTATATTTAGCACTTTAATTGTTACTGTCAATACTAATGGTGTTTTAATATTTAGCACTTTACCTTTACTGTCAATACTAATGGTGTGTTGATATCTAGTACCTTAACCGTTACTGTCAATACTAATTTGTGTTAATGTTTGGCACCTGGATCGTTATTGTCAATGCTAAATGTGTGTCAATATTTAGCACTTTTAATTGTTACTGTCAATACTAATGGTGTACTAATATTCAGCACCTTACCTGTTACTGTCAATATTAATGGTGTCTTAATATTCAGAACCTTACTGTTACTGTCAATACTAATGGTGTGTTAATATTTAGCACCTTAGTTGTTACTGTCAATACTAATGATGTGTTAATATACAGCATCTTAGTTTAGTTGTTACTGTCAATACTAATGCTATGTTAATATTTAGCTCCTTAACCGTTATTACCAAACTAAGAGCGTGTTAATATTTAGCACTTTAGTTGTCACTGTCAATACTAATGGTGTATAATATCCAGCACTTTAGTTGTCACTGTCAACACTAATGGTGTACTAATATCCAGCACTTTAGTTGTCACTGTCAACACTAATGGTGTACTAATATCCAGCACTTTAGTTGTCACTGTCAACACTAATGGTGTACTAATATCCAGCACTTTAGTTGTCACTGTCAACACTAATGGGTGTACTAATATCCAGCACTTTAGTTGTCACTGTCAACACTAATGGTGTACTAATATCCAGCACTTTAGTTGTCACTGTCAACACTAATGGTGTACTAATATCCAGCACTTTAGTTGTCACTGTCAACACTAATGGTGTACTAATATCCAGCACTTTAGTTGTCACTGTCAACACTAATGGTGTACTAATATCCAGCACTTTAGTTGTCACTGTCAACACTAATGGTGTACTAATATCCAGCACTTTAGTTGTCACTGTCAACACTAATGGTGTACTAATATCCAGCACTTTAGTTGTCACTGTCAACACTAATGGTGTACTAATATCCAGCACTTTAGTTGTCACTGTCAACACTAATGGTGTACTAATATCCAGCACTTTAGTTGTCACTGTCAACACTAATGGTGTACTAATATCCAGCACTTTAGTTGTCACTGTCAACACTAATGGTGTACTAATATCCAGCACCATGTCGTTGCTTCTAGCACTGTCCATCATGCCAATACTCAGGACCATTGCAAATTGAGGGTGTCGAAATGCAACACCCTGATCATTGCTGTGAATGCTCAATGTATGTGCTAATGATTAGTATCCTGATCATTGCTGTGAATGCTCAATGTATTGCTAATGAGTAGTATCCTGATCATTGCTGTGAATGCTCAATGTATGTGCTAATGATTAGTATACTGATCATTGCTGTGAATGCTCAATGTATTGCTAATGATTAGTATCCTGGTCATTGCTGTGAATGCTCAATGTATTGCTAATGATT
>JADBJO010024353.1:22500-25294 GCA_016801955.1 Conus betulinus
AATGTCAAAGATGGAGAAATGTTTTGTTTTTTTTGTTTTTTTTTTACAACAAAATGATTCGAATGCATGTAAATTAGTGTCATATCTTTCATAGCAACAATCATATCCTTAGTGATATTTGTGAAATGAAAGTTTAACTCTATTGAAAAAAATTACTCCAAAAGATGTTGAACTCGCTAGCTACTTACTGTTAGTCAAGTGGTTGATAGCTTTTCAGATCAAGTAAGACTTCTGAGAAGACTAAACTAAATTTTGAAAACATTTTTTGTTTTTGCTTTCTCTACATTAAATTACCTTGTTCCATAGTTTTTTTTGTTTTTTTTTTAAACAACTCTTTGTCCTTTGACTTCAGTACACGATCTCTTCTATGGTTCTCACTGTCTGTGTCCTTTGTTGAGAGGTGGGAGTTTAATGACATGTTTCACTCTTTTTTCCTACACAGGACAGCATGTATATCATATTCTAACAGAATGGTCTGATGCAAAAGTCAACAGCATCGTCAGGGTTGTTATACATAATCTAACTTCAAGGGAAGCAAAGTCATTGAGGAAGCATTCTTATGTGTGGAGCATCTATCATGACCAATAACCTCATGTCTAGGCTAAGAAATTTGGAAAAACCTTCTTCATTGACGTTAGGCATACCGAAGAATGGTTTTCTTCGGCCAGTTTTGTACAGAACACATTTCTAATGTCTTAGCTTTTGTGTTGACGTAAATATGATCAAAAAGAGTTTCAGCGTGTTTTGTAATGCGAGTCGGACTATCGATTATTTTTCCACCCAGACATTGCGTAAGTACGATTTTGTCCAAGTTTCAGTTTCAGTTTCATCAAGGAGGCGTCACTGCGTGCGGACTAGTCCATATATGCTACACCACATCCGCTAGTTTTGAGACCACACTACGCACGATTTTAAGGTAATGGATAGATGAATTAAGAACTAAGATGAGAGAATTGAAGAAGAGGGTCTCGTGGCTATGATTCAGCTGATGTCTGGCCTACGCATTAGCCCAATGCGCTGTTCAGACCTTGAGTGCCTACCTAACATTGGTGTTCTTTTTTTTTTGTCCAAGACACTGTGACGTCTGTATTTAAGTCTCCCCAGAGTGTTTTCCTTTGATTCCAAGACTGATGCGCCCATCATCAAATTAAACCTGTCGTAGCTGTCAGTGTGTGCACACCCCCTAATTATGTCTCTAAGACACCTTGTCAGTTCCCCCACCTCATCTCTCTTAAACTCTTTCTGTATGCTTGTCAGCAATCCCTCTCCCCCCCCTGCGCGCCTCCCTGCCTCCCCCCCCCTCTCTCTCTCTCTCTCGTGTAAGTGTAAAGTGTGTGCAGGTGGGGCTTGGGGTGGAGGGGAGAGGTTGGGATGGGGGGATGGGGGGGGGGAGGGGATGTATTGGCAAGGAGCAATGTTGGCGGAAGCGTGTGTTGCTTCTTTCATGTTATTTCTAAATGCATTTTTTTCTTGCTGCTAAGTAAGTGTGTTATTCTGTTGTGCGTCCTGATGGTGTGTGTGTGTGTGTGTGTGCGTGTGTGTGTGTGTGTGCTTTTTTGTGCGCTTATATTTTTTCAAATATCCTCTCTCGGGCCAGAGGTGGGTGTGAAAAACCATTAGCTTGCTATCTACCGCACGCACTCGTTGATACAGAGTTTGGTCTCTCTCTCAGTCTCTCTCTCTGTCAGTGGGGGGGGGGGGGGGGGGGGTACTTTTCTCGTGCAAATTGTCAGGCTGCCGGTGTCACGTCGCCCTCATTTTTTGACTACTTACGGTAGATTCAAAGCCTCAACCTTCTTCAGAATTGGTGACCTACGACCTAAGCCATTATGCCATCTGCACATCTGGATTTCAGATTTATCCCAACATTCATCAGTTTTATGTGGAAGTGGGCTATTGTGAGGAAGGCAAAATGGACAGCCCACACTAACGCCACGACCTCGCACGGCTGGTGCTCTACTTGGACTCAGCCTCGTTCTGTTGAGTCAAACCCCGGCCCTAACCTTGATCACGGCAACTCTTTGTCGGCTGGCAACACGCGGCAGACCCGGCTCTCCACGTCTCACCCCTCACGCTCCACCAAGGAAGTTTCTGTGGCTGAAGTGATTTCAAGACTGGACAGCATGAGCACCACCCTCAACCGCAAAGCTGGACGACGTGAAAACAAGACGTGAGTCATCCCCGGCAGGAGTGTGGTGTCCTTCACGAACTTGTCAGTGATCTTACGAGTCAAATAATGATCTGCGACAAAAAGAATGACGTTTTGGAACAACAGAATAAGGACTTAAATGGAAAAGTGGATAGTGTACAGAAAAAAGTGCACAACAATTTGGAAAATAGGTCAAAAAACGGACAAGCTTATTTTTTCATGGTACCCCGAAAATGGAGAATGAAACTAATGAAGCTTATGAGGGACTAGTTCACAAATGCCATCACTGATAAATTAGGGCCTGACAGATACCATAGAATGTGACCGAGTCCATCGACTTGGCTTTAAAAATCGACACCCCCATTCATTGCTCGGTGCTCCTTCTATCAAACAAAAAGTTAAAATCCTAAAAAGCGAAACAAAAACGGAAAAGGCACCGGAATATTTATCGGGGGCGGGGTTTTTCACCAAAGTGTCCGTGAAATCAGGCGTAAGTTGATCCATTTCTGAGAGAGGCCCAGAAGCGAGGACAAAAAAACACGAATGATTTTAGACCATTTGTTATTAATGGCAAAAAAGTTGCTCTGAGATGCTCACGGCTTTTTAAAAGGAGTGAGACTGGTTGCTGGCCGGCCCGTTAAACTA
>JADBJO010024354.1:0-5000 GCA_016801955.1 Conus betulinus
ATCGAAAGAAAGAAAGAAAGAAAAGAGAGAGACAGACAGACAGACAGACAGACAAAGAGAAAGAAACAGAGACAGAGAGACAGAGAAATAGAGAGAAGAGAGGCAGACAGGAGGCAGTGGAAGACAAGTGAAGTGGGAATAGAGAGAAGGTGCTGATAAAGACCAAGAGCAAAAAAAAAATAAAATAAAATAAAAATCCATCCTCTCCGAGTCCAAACACACACACACCCACACCCCCCCCGCCCCTTCCCACGCACACATCCCACCCTCCCTAAGAATGTACTGGCCCATTCCTACTACTGCCTCACGTTTTCTGATGGGCGGCAACATATTTAGGGGCTGGATGAATGATGGATGAATCCCTGTCTGTGTTTTTTCTTTGTCTGTCTGTGAGCCTGCCTGGTGAATGCACACACACACACCACACACACACACCACACACACACACACACACACACCACACACACACACACACACTCTCTCTCTCTCTCTCTCTCTCTCTCTCTCTCTCTCTCTCTCTCTCTCTCTCTCTCTCTCGTCCCATTGCAATCAGGGCTGGATAAACAATTGAGTGGGGTGTTGGAGGGGGAAGGGACAAATAATGGGAGGGGGGGGGGGTTGCCTCAAGGGATGGGACGTGTGTGTGTGTGTGTGTGTGGTGTGTGTGTGTATGTGTGTGTGTGTGTTGTGTGTGTGGTGTGTGTGTGTGTGTGTGTGTGTGTGTGTGTGTGTGTGTGTCTGTGTGTGTCTGTGTGTGTCTGTGTGTGTCTGTGTCTGTGTGTGTCTGTGTTACACGCGCGCACAATAATTTTTCAGTATCACACTATATGCTCTTCAAGTCTGAAATGATCTTTGTGTTTATCTGTACATAAGCACACAAATCAACGCCTACGGGAATACTCTGAATTTACATTGAAAAATGTTTACACTACGTGTGGCTTAAGACATACGAATTACGCTCTATTATGCAAATGTATTTATATGCCATGTCAGACTGCTGATGTTGTTGTTTTTGTCATTTTTATTTCATTCTATGTTCTTCCCTTTTACTGTTCAATGATTGATCGATTATGCTTTCGTAGTGTCACCTGAATAGCCAGTTTGAAGTTTTGAAACAGAAATACCCTGCATTTTTATACGAGAAAAAAAAGATAGATAGAGGTTAACAGGGATAAAAATAAAACAGTAAAACCCTTCAACTGACATTTTTTTTTTACAACAGTATTTCGTACAAAAGATGATGATGCCAGAACAATACCATGATCTTGAGTGGAAAAAAAAATACACGTCAAAGATAAAACCCAGGACCTAAAATCAGCAGGCTGGAATTCTTCTATTTCAACTAGTGTGGCTAGAAATGGGAAACTTATCCATACACTGCCAAACGATTGCATGCAAGTACTCTCGTCACTCCTCCTGCAAAACTGACTTCAGACTTTGGCAATTTCCATGATCAGAACGATTTTCCCCAGTAGTACGTGTCTGGCAGATTGAAAACAACAGTCACGGGAAACAAGATTTCTCAAAGTTTGGTTGCCTTCAAAAGAAAAAAAAAAAAAGAAAAAAGAAAGAAAAGGCTTTCCATGTAGACCAACCATTCATAACATTTCTCTTTTAGTCAGAGGTCTGTTCTCCAGGACGGATAACCGCAGTGCCAGACAGAAAAGCAGAATGACGGGATGAATTCCTCCTTGGTAGTCCCTGGTATTGGTACAATTCTTTCTTGGGACTGGGATCTTTATGGCTTTGAGAGCAGTTCGTCTGGAAAAGTGATTTCCTTCCCACAGTTATGGGGAACTGATTGAGCGTCATTTGGGAGTCCAGATGGATAGTGCCATCGGACTAGTTCTAAGTTGGTCCTTTCAGCCTTTTGGTCCATCTCCCCCGACTGTGTCTTCAGTGACTGTTCGTACGGAACAGTGTTTTATATCAAAAAAAGAAAGAAAAGCACACACACACACACACACACACACACACACACACACACACACACACACACACCATCTAAAATATACCCGGAATTTTCATTTAAAGGCCTGAAAGCTACGTGAGGCTTAAGATATACCCACTGCAGTTTTCAAATGCAAAATCCTTTTTATACCACGTGGGACTGCAAGTACAATACATTTCTATTCTTTACTCTTTTGTCCCCTGTTTAATTTATACTGCTTGATCAATTATTCTTTTGTAGTGGCTTGTGAAGGAACACTTGAAAGCTTTATGTATTATTTATACAGCTTGATCAATTATTCTTTTGTAATAGAATGTGAGCAATAGTTGAAAGGTTTTTAAAAAAAAACATGGACCGATATAGGTATCAAAGATTAGAAATAAAATAGTGAAAGGCTTTAAATTGACGGCGTTTTTGGGAACACTAGTTCCTACATAATGAAAACACCAAGAGCAATACTGTGATGTTAAGAGAAAAAAAACGCCTGGGATCTTAAAATCAACAGGCTGTAATCTACTTTATTAGCCACTGTTGGTGGAAAGTGAGAAACGTGAAAGTCATTTCATCCACATACTGCTACCAATAGCAAGTATTTAAAGTATACACACAACTCATAGGGCGCAATGGGCTAGATCCTAGGCAAGGAATATAATCAAACAAGCCTCAAAGCTGAGGTGTCTTCAAAAGAAAGACTTGTGCAGATCTACAGTAATCCTTCATAACTTTCAGAGGTACAAACTCTAGGACGGGTAATACCAGTGCCAGACACATCAACGAAACGATATGATAAATTTTCCACTTTGGTAGGCTTTGTTCTTGGCGCAATTTGTCCATAGGACCTGGGTATCCCCGGATTTGAAAGTGGTTCGTCTGAAAAAAAAAAAAGTAGTTCCTTTCCACATTTATGGCTACTGATGAAGTGTAATTTGGGAGTCCAGACAGATGATCCCATGGGAATGGTTCCCATTTGGTCCATTCTTCTGAGAGGTCTCTTTCCTTCCGCTGTACCTGTTTGTATGGAACGAAGTTTAGTATTAAAAGGCAGACAAGCCCAACTATCAAAACGGTGTTCTTGTAGTATGTACACACATTTCATGTGTTGTTTCTGTGTTTCTCTCTGTGTATAAGTCACACACACACACACACACACACACACACACACGCACACACGCACGCACGCACGCGCACGCACGCACGCACACGCACGCACACGCACGCACGCACACACGCACACATGCACGCACACACACACACACACACACACACACACACACACACACACTCACACTAACGTACACACACGCTCACGCTAAGAATCAAGTCCCATGTTTTATTCATGCTTTTCGGGTCTGATATTCGCTTCATATTCATATTTGAGCAGTGTTATGGAAATCTAAAATATACCCGAATTTTCGTTTAAATGCCTGCAAGCTACTTCAGGTTTAAGATATACCTACTGCGGTTTTTAATGCAAAATCCTTTGTATACCACATCGGACTGCAAGTACAATACATTTCTCTTCTTTACCCTTTTGTCCCCTGTTTAATTCATACCCTATTCTTTTGTAATGGCTTGTGAAACAGTTGAAAGCTTTATGTGCTTGATCAATTATTCTTTTGTAATGGAATGTGTGAAGCAATAGTTGAATGGTTTTAAAAAGAAAAAAACTTGAATTCATTTGAAAAAAACATGGACCGATATAGTTATCCAAGACCAGAAATAAAATAGTGAAAGGCTTTAACTGATGGCGTGTTTTGGAACACTAGTTCCTACATAATGAAAACACCAAGAGCAATACTGTGATGTTTAGAGAAAAAAAGTCTGGGATCTTAAAATCAACAGGCTGTAAACTGCCTTCTTAGCCACTGTTGGTGGAAAGTGAGAAACGTGAAAGTCATTTAATCCACACACTGCTATCTGATCGCAAGTATTTAAAGTATTCACACAACTCATAAGGCACAGCTGGCTAGATCCTAGGCAAGGAATATAATCAAACAAGCCTCAAAGCTGAGGTGTGTCTTCAAAGAAAGACTTGTGCAGATCTACAGTAATCCTTCATAACTTTCAGAGGTATAAACTCTAGGACGGGGTCAAAACCAGTGGCAGACACATCAACGAAATGATATAATCATTTCCACTTTGGTAGGCTTTGTTTTTGGCGCAATTTGTCCATAGGACTGGGGTCCTCCCGGATTTGAAAGTGGTTATCTGGAAAAAAAAAAGTAGTTCCTTTCCACATTTATGGCTACTGATGAAGTGTAATTTGGGAGTCCAGACAGATGATCCCATGGGAATGGTTCCCATTTGGTCCATTCTTCTGCGAGGTCTCTTTCCTTCCGCTACCTGTTTGTGTGGAACGAAGTTTCGTATTAAAAGGCAGACAAGCCCAACTATCAAAACGGTGTTCTTGTAGTATGTACACAATTTCATGTGTGTTTTTCTGTGTTTTCTCTCTGTGTATAAGTCACACACACACACACACACACACACACACACACACACACACACACACACACACACACACACACACACACACACACACACACACACACACACACACACACACACACACACACACACACACACACACACACACACACACACACACACAGTCACACACTAACGTACACACACATATGTCACGCGGTAAGATAATCAAGTCCCATATTTTTTTTATGCATGTTATGGGTCTGATATTCGTTTCATATTTATATTTGAGCAGAGTTATGGAAATCTAAAATATACCCGAATTTTTGTTTAAATGCCTGCAAGCTACTTCAGGTTTAAGATATACCTACTGCGGTTTTTCAATGCAAAATCCTTTGTATACCACGTCAGACTGCAAGTACAATACATTTCGCTTCTTTACCCTTTTGTCCCCTATTTAATTTATACTGCTTCATCAATTATTCTTTTGTAATGGCTTGTGAAGGAACAGTTGAAAGCTTTATGTATGATTTTATACAGCTTGATCAATTATTCTTTTCTAATGGAATGTGAAGCAATAGTTGAAGGGTTTAAAAAGAAAAACTTTGAATTCATTGAAAAA
>JADBJO010024354.1:22500-25292 GCA_016801955.1 Conus betulinus
GCGCTTGTGCGTATCTGTGTCCATGCGTGCATGCGCGCATGGGCGTGTGCGCGAGCGCTCCAGTGTACACCAATGTGTGTTCAAGTGCGTGTATATGATTGGGAAGGCAGCAAGTGGAATGTGGGGGCAGGGGGGAGATGTGTGTGTGTGTGCGTGCGTGCGTGCGTGCGTGCGTGCGTGCGCGTGCGTGCGTGCGTGCGTGCGTGCGTTCTCGCGCGCGTGCGTGCGTGCGTGCGTGTGTGTGTGTGTGTGTGTGAGCGCACGCGTGCGACTGCACACTTGACTGATTTTTCGCTGCAGTGATCACTCGTCAATAAAGCGTGAAGAGATTGCGTCGGCTCACTGACGCTGTAGTGTGTGTTCAGAAGCTACGTCAATGTTAGTGCCTGTTGTGGTTGAAAAAACTTTGATGCCTAAGTCACGCCTGGTTTACCGACTAGTGATGAGATGAATGGGTATGGCTGGTGTGGCGTCTTGGCTGCATGAATTGGACCCTGATTGCTTTTGCATTCTTTCCTTAGTTGGCCGGTCAGTTGGCTGGCTGGCGGATAGGTTGGCTGGTCGGTTATACAGCTGTTTCCTCGGATGTTGTGTGTGTGTGTGTGTGTGTGTGTGTGTGTGTGTGTGTGTGTGTGTGTGTGACTGTCTGTTCATTTGTATGTGTGTGTGTGTGTGTGTGTGTGTGTTGACGTGAGAGAGAGAGAGAGAGAGAGAGAGAGAGAGAGAGAGAGAGAGAGAGAGAGAGGTACATGCTTTTACATATGTTCTACGATACAGGCCTACCAGTTATGTTGTGTACCATTTTGACGAGAAGATCAATCACGATCCATATGTAACACCCATTTTCAATAGAAGCAACACTTAAATCGAACAGGTAGCGCCTGCCCTTGAGCGCACGGACTGGTTCGCACAGTGTCAGCAGTTGCCTCTACTGCTGGTTTGGGAGGACAGGAATGTGATGGTGGATTAAAAACGCTCTCACAGTATGGCTATGGCGGACAGGCTGTGTACTGCCGCAAGCTGCAGCAAACAGAGTTCGTCGTCTGGAGATCTTGGCATGGGGCAGGCTTTTGCTGAGTCTGTATCTGATGTGAGCAGCAGTCGCCCAGGGCAGTTGTTTTCAACAGACAGTAGCTTGGGTCAAATTGTCCAGTCCTGTGTAGTCTGTGTTTCTCCTTCTTCAGTGGTGGTTTATGCTGGCTTGCCTTGTGGCCCTCCTTCCAAAGCCATCGTCAGGGCTACCGGCGGGTCGTCTTCGTGCTGAGTGGCAGAGGACGTGAGGCCAACTCAGCAAACCGGCGGGACAAATGTCGTCAAGACGCTGCGCGAGGATGGATATCCACTCTGCGCCCATGAGGGATGTTCCACCACCTTTTTCCCAAGGGGAGGGCCCTGATGGTCGTGCGAGCCACAGTGAAATCGCAGAATGGCGGTGCCTCATCGTCGAAGTGTCCCACACAGCCTCAAGAGCCGTCCCTCTCAACACAGGCTGGACCCGTCGTCGCTGCTGATGTATGGAAGGTAGACTGCGCCGCCCGCCCTGCCTGTCTTCCACCTCGGCGCCTTCCGCTAGTAATACCCACCTCCCAGCAGGTGACGGTGATATAAAAACCTCTGCCCAGACTTCATCCCTTTCACGTTGACTGTGTGAGCAGCACCAGCCTGCCATAATCCTGAAAGCTTTGCTGGCGTAGAAGAGCATGAATATAATCTGCTTCTGGGATACACAACGCCACGTCATCGTTATCAGCGCGAATCTGAAACGTGCCGACTGCACGCATATGCTCACCACGTTTTTTGTTGTCAGCAGGTAAAAAGCCTGTATGATATTACGCTGTGTCGCCGTGCTAAAAGTCGGTGGGGAAAAGAGCCTGTAAGATATTACGTTCTGTGTCGCCATGCCAAATTTGGCTGGGGAAAGAGCGTGTATGATATTACGCTGTGTCGCGCGGTCGCCGTGCTAAAGGTTTGTGAGGAAAAGAACCTGTAAGATATTACGTTTGTCGCCGTGTAAAAGTGCAGACACGTTTTTTGCTGCGGCACCAGAATGTATAGGGACGAGAAAATGCGACTTGTTCTGCCCCTTCTTGTTCTGTGAATCGTTGACTTTGGAAATCAAATGAATGAATAGACTGATTTTAGTTTTTGTTTTCTGTTTGTTTTGTTTTTTTGTGTTTGTTTATGTGTTTGTTCACCCTGCTTTTGTAAGACACTTGGAGGACGTTTCTTGTTCAAAATGAGGTGGGAACTTACATAAAAACTGTTCAGACAACAAATAAATCAAACTCTTCGATGTGTGAAATTTGAAAATTAACTTGTATCTAAACTGAAACAAACAAACAAAAAAAAAGTGCATTGAATTTTCATGAAAATGGCATCAATTGTGAGAAGTCAATGAGCTGAATAAAAATCTCGCCTGATGTGAACTTTGCATTTCATGTCCGTAAAGCAACAAGAACAATTCATCAAGTCCAAATATTGCGCGAACCGTTTCGAGCAATGAAGGTAATACATTAAAAACGGGGTAAAACAAGGAATGAAGAAGATAGGGGTGAACGGCAAAATAGTGTGGTAATGCGCACATAGCCTTTTTAACAAGAATACCAGCCGCCGGACAACAACTAACATATGATAATAGCAACACACTGCAGTCAACGTGGTACAGCTAATGACCTGGTCAAAACGGAAAGAACTATGAATCGCACCACATACACCACCCACACACACATACCGCGCGCGCGAGCGCGCGCAAACACAAACACACTAGACACACACGACAAACACACAACAAC